>VUQH01063728.1:8776-23255 GCA_015106775.1 Etroplus canarensis
CACCCAATTTATATGGATTTTTTTGCCACTTTTTCCAGCTGATCATTTTGTTTCTTTACAGTAGAATTTAGTTGAGAGTGGGTTATCATACAATTTTCTTAGGTTTTAGGAGACTTCACACAGAAAGAGTTTCAATGCCAAAGGACACATTGCATGATCTTGTGAAATGCAGGTGAATGCTTACGAAAAGTAAAATACAAAAAGCAGGAAAAACCTTGATTATTAATTTGTATATATGATAAAGCCATCTACATATACACTAAATGGACCAAAGTATTGGGCCACTTATGCACCTACTGGAGCTTTTATGACAGCTCATTCTAAATCCAAAGGCGTAACCATGGAGTTTTTCCTGCCACTCCAGCTATAACAGCTGCCACTCTTCTAGGAAGGCTTTCTGTAAGATTTTGGTGTGTCTGGGGAAATTTTTGCCCATTTATCCAGAAGAACATTTATGAGGTCAGAGAGTTGGCAGGATACAGTCAGGGAGGTAGCGTTCTCCTGGCATTTGCCAAGCTCCTACTTGTCCATCAGACTGCCAGATAGAGAAGCAGGATTTGTCACTGCACAGACCACATTTCCACTGCTTCAGAGTTCAGTGGCAGTGTGCTTTACACCACTCACTCAATCTAACTCATGGCATTGGGGTTGGTGCTTTAACATTCGCATGCAGCTGCTCTGCCATGAAAACCCATACCTTGAAGCTTCTGCTACACAGTTTTTTTGCCAGAAGTTAAAGTTAGAGGAGGTTTGGAACTCTGCACTTATCGAGTCAGCAGAGTACTGATGAGTTTTATTCACTATGCACCTTGGTACTCGACAGTGTTGCTCTTAAACTTTACAAGGTCAACCTTTTCGTGGCTGAGTTGTTGTGGTTCCTAAATGCTTCTACTTTGGTATTATTGCACTTACAGTTGATTGTAGAACATCAGGGAAGAAATTTTTGAAACTAAATTGTTGGAACGGTGGTATCCTATTATAGTACCACATTCGAATTCAGTGAGCTTCGGTGAGGTTTTACCTGTTGCAATGGGACAGAGTAAAACTCTTGAATTCAGTGTTTCAGAAGTGTGGCCCAGTACTTTTGTTCATGTTATGTATATGGATGTACATGATTACAGACAGTTAAATACATATTTTATATATTTCCCTATAAATTAATAGTTATACTCAAAGTTCCATACTTATTTCTTTTTCTGTATATACAAAACAAATAAAGCAGGAAAGAGGAAAATCATTTTTACCTTGACCCACAAATTTAAAAAACAATTTTTGCTCTTTTTTTTTCTATGAATATCCTTCTCCAGAGCCCAGCAATACTTCCAAAACATTTCAGATGGTTATATTTAATTGTTTTATATGGCTTTAAAAATGTGTGCGTGGTTTTCCTATTATGTTAGTGATGGTATTCAAGTATTTTACTTGCACATCATATGTTAAACTTAACCAGTAGATTTTTTTAATACCATAAGATATAAGCTTGGTTTCGGTTCTGATGATAACAATATTGAAGCTGACTATAACTTCAAAAAATCCTTATGAATATTATAAAAGATAGAGTACTTTTTGTTTTTCTTTTGTATACAACCGATGATTCAAAGAAACCCCAAAATTGGACACAAACTACTGATATAATGTACTTTGACTTTTAAACTTCAGTGCAGTTGATGCAGAGCTTTTGAAGCTTTATTCAAAAAGCTTGCACACAGTCAGTAAAAGAAAGACTTTGCTGCTGGAGTCTAGGTAGATTTGTGACTGTGGCTTGATGCGATGTGCCCATATCTGGCAGGTGTGGGATGCAGCAGAGAGCGGGCGATGCCTCAGGGTTTACACCTGCCACTTGGGAGCGGTGCGTGACGCCTGTTGGACCCCCTGCGGGCGACACCTTCTCACCGGCTCATTTGACAACACGGCTGTGATCACTGACGTGGAGACAGGTGAGCAGCAACACTTCTTTCTGTAGTTCTAAAGCACAAAATGTCAAATAACAATTAGATTTACTTTTTTAACTTTGAATCTGCCCTTATCTGATCTCAACATTAGATATAATTTTGCATGTGTATCACCCAAGCAGAACGGCAGCAGTCTGTATAATTTACTTAATTAAATTTCATTTTTAGTCATTTTTCATTAAACATTTATCTCCAACCACAGTGTTGATGTGGGATAACAAAATGTCTGTGCAATTTCACTCCATGCAGATTTATTGTTTCTTGAACTCAGATTTAAAGTCAGTGTAGTAATATACTTGGGGAATAAATTTAAATTGCCTCAGGCTCCCAAAATCTGTTATAAACCCATTGTATGAATTGCAGAGCTGCTTTGCTCTCAGTCTCTTTCTCTCTCTCTGTAGTCGTGACTCATTTCAGGGGCAGCCTTTGAAATCTGCATTCCAAGAGCAAATACATAATATTGAAACTGGTCAACTGCCCTGTTCCAAAGGCATCTCCAAGTGCAGCCTTCTTACTTTAAAATTAAAAAATGAAACAGCAGGTATTTCCTGCCTGCCATATATCATTTGGGTTTAAGCCACTTCTAAATCGTGCACTCAATCCATGTCAGCTCATTAAGTTACACATTTGAAATTTTAATAGAGAATTTGCAAAAAATCCCAAAAACATTTCCACCAGTTAGTTTGCTATAAAGTAGCCTGAAAACCTGTAGCAGCACTGTAGCACTCATTCAAAGGAGGAGGTAGATCTCCTAAATTAAAATCTAAAATAGAACACTCCTCGCTCTCTGTCATTCTTTTCCTTTTGCATCGCATATATAGGCAAATGTACACACTTAGGAAAGGAAAAAAAAGGGATTTTACTTTGGAAAAGCCTTTTATTTCTGACATTTTGTTGTGGGAGCAGTAAAGCCCACATTAAGCCAAATCTGCTGGCTCATTGTGTTGGCTCTTCCCTGTGATAATGCAAACCATTTTCAAATGACATAATAAAAGATCAATAATTTGGTATGCTTTGGAAACACTTTGCATGTATCTGGCAAGCTTGGCAGAAAAAATAAAAACAATTCATGCAGACAATCTCCTACAACAGAACTGCTTATTGAGCAGCCTAAATGAATCGACAGATCTTCCTACAGCTAAAATTGAAAAAAATATTAGAAGAGTTACCAGGAATGATTTCAGTTTTCTTTTATCTGTCTATTACATCAACATTTAATTAGGAGTAAGTGTTTGCACATACAGGAGAAGACCACAAAGATGCTTGACATATAACCAGAGCCTACATGCAACCAGCATTCCTTTGAAACCCGTGTGGCATTAACATCCCAAGGGTCAACACATGGCAGTGATGACTTGCTGCCGTTTTCACTTCCCCTCTCAGCTTGTCTGTCAATACTGTCAATAAAGCCTACGGATAATAGCTTGGGCAGGCCATTAAACACACAGACAGCTCCAGGAAAGGGATCAATAATGGATACATCACCACGGGAGAAGCTACCATGACCTTATACTGGATCGTCCGTAACCACAATAATAAATAAACAAATGTTTATTCAGTTGCATACTACAAATGCATTTATTGTTCCTGTCAGCGACAGGTCAAACTAATGGTTTTGTAGTAATCTCAGACTTCCACAGAGCCCTCTTGGATGAATCCAACAACAACAACAACAACAACAACAACAACAACAACATAATAATAATAATAATGATAATAATAATAATAATAACTTATTTGAAAATGGAATAAACCATATTTATTTTAAGATGAGGATCTGCAGAAGAGAGTAATAAGACAACATTACTATTGCAACATGAGATGAAGAAAATTCAATTTAGTTGAATATTAATATGGGAGTTGGGAATTCCAGCCCTGTTTCTGTGCTACAAATGTGGTAGAGCTCAGACCAAGCCACTAACACTTAAAAGGCAATCATATTGTAGCAGTGAAATGAAAACAGGGAATAAGCTACTTGCATAATTTCCCTAATAATATTTTAAGAGAACCCAACATAACTGTGGTTTGGGACTCCCTTCTTTACATGAAATGCTTTTCTGAAATATTTGACACTCTCAACAGGGTTACACTAAGACATAGTTATTCATATTTGTATAATTAATGAAGTCCTTGACATCCATGCAGCATATATATCAATACTGACTGGCTGATGGGATACTCAGAAGGCTGAGGGTTTGTGATGACAAAATCCAGTCATGTTAAATGTGATCTTTATGCTCTTCACAGTAATGCAGAGCCCCTTAGCTGAAACAAGGAAGGCAGTTGGAGCTTTTGTGTTCAATTGAGCTCTCTTCATTCAGGTGTACAGGTCCTTTAATAAGCAATGAGAGTCTTCAGGAACATCTGACCCATTATTTCAGCATTGCATACTTGACTCAATACTGCACTAATCATCATGTTTACGAAGAAAAGTATTTACGCGTGCATTGGGCCCATTTTCCCAAGCACATCTTCACAGTTGTTTCTGTGTTCAATTTTATTTGTAGAACCTTACATCCACTCCTAGCGGGCCAAAGGCAGGCTGTCACAGCTGAATAGCGAAAGCTATTCCGAGTGAGAAAGATATAGGTGAGGAGATGAGGTTAAGTGGCATAGTGCTAAAAGAGAAACTAAAAGGAGGAATGCAAAATAAGGGAATGTTTTTAATGCAGAGATGGGATGAACAGTGGAATACATTAAATATGGATGGCATTAATGTGGAGTCCCAGCTGTTGACCACATGGTCATTGGTGGTGCTTATGTATCTATTACATTCTGCCACTGCTTGATGTGTCAGTTCATGCACGTTAATGCAGAAAATAAAAATGAAATCATAGAGATGATCCCCAGAGTCCAAAAAAACAAAAAAACATGATACTTGTATTGCCTTGTATTGCCTTTTCACCTCTGTTAGGCTTTGTAAAATCTTGTTTGATGAACCCAGGTAAAAGCTTTAGTGCTAGTGACAGGCAACTTTTTTTTTTTTTAAACTACAAATGACTTACAAGTGCCAAAAGCATAAAGTTCAATTATTGGGTCACACTAGGGATTTGAGTCTGAGGGTCCTGCAACAAAAGATTTTTCTGGTTTTCAAAACACAACTTAAATGCTGAAATTTATTTTCCAACCGTGCAATCTATGTAACCTACATTGTCACATAGTGCTAATGGGTACATTAAAAAGATAAATAAATCAATAAATGTGCATTCTTGATAAAAAAAAATATTGAAGAACTAGATTGTCATCAGTAGTTACCCAAGTAAATGATTTGTAAAGTTTTCTATACATGTTTTTTTCTGATAAAAATTATAAAACAATGACATTAAATAAATCAATTTAAAAAAAAATAGATTTTTCAGTTACAGTGTATTTTCATGGCTTTTTTAAAAATATTTTCAATTCATTACACTTCATTTGCACATTCCAAGTCTCCTGTGTAATCACAAGAGCCTTAAGCATCTCACACCAAGAAACAATGAATGCGGCAGCACACACACAGTAGCATTTCCTCTAAATGCCACCAGCACACTCATTTGTATTTTGACCTACTTTGAAAAGCTTAATTTTACAGTAGCAACCTGCTAGGTCAACACTGACTTTTTCCTTTTTTAATGAAACTAAAACAACTGACGGTTGCTTCAAAAGGCAAAGAATGATTAGAACCCATTTCACAACATTTCTAATTTATATTAATACTTGCACACACTAGACAAGAAAAGTACAGTTTTATATGAGTTTCCAGCGTAGATAAAACAGTGGTAGGGTGCTAAGTAAACACAGGAAACAAATCCAGAGTCGAGTAATCACAGTAAGATAAAATGACAATGCTGAAAGTTGTCACAAATATTAGCACATTTTGAAATGCTTATGAGGTTAGTCTGCATTTGTGCATGTTGTTAGTGATGTAAAGTCTTAGCACTGCCTCATAGTTGAGCTGAAAGGTCCACTTTCTTCATTTTGGACCTCTGAAGCCATGGCTTAAAGGGAAGGAAGTTGAAACAGCTTGTTTGATACAGAAGATGAACTGAGGAATCGCACCAAGGACCAGTAAAATAAGGACTCCAGTCATGTGAAACAGAAAGTACACTCTCTTAATTTATTGATTAGTTTTTACTTATCATGATAGTGAAAAATAATAATAAAATAAACAACTGGTCCTCACCAGTTCTACATTATTTAAATCTATCCTCATCTGTAAACAGCACACAACCAAATCTGCTGTGCCATTATTTATTATCCATGAGTTGAACTGACTTTAGCACTAATATCTAGAAGTAATTGTTTACTATAAGACTTTATCAGTCTCTCACATCATTGTGGAGGAACTTTGGACCACTCTTCTGTACAACTTTCCTTCAGTTCATTGAGGTTTGTGGGCAGTCTTTTATGCACAGCTCTCTTAAGTTCCCACCGCAATGTTTCAATGAGGCTGGAGTTTGACTGAGCCATTGCAATAACTTGATTCTTTTCATTTTCAGCCTTTCTGTTGTAGAGTTGCTGGTGTGCTTGGGATCATTGTTCTGTTGCATGACCTGATTTCATTCAAGCTTTATCTGTCAGACAGATGGCCTCACATTTGACTGTGGAATATTTTGGTATATAGAGTTGTTCATGCGCAATTCAATGAGTGCCAGATGCCCAGGTCCTGTGGCTGCAAAACAAGCCCAAATCATCACCCCTCCACCACCTTGCTTGACATCTGGTATGAGGTGTTTGTCCTGATGTGCTGTAATTAGTTTTTGGCTAATGTGGCGCTGTGCATTGTGGCACTCCACTTAACATCTCCGCTCTGGTCTCATCTGTGCAAAAGGCATTGTTCCAGAAATCTTGTGGCTTTTCAGATGCAACTTTGCAAACCTAAGCTGTGTTGACATGTTGTGTTTAGAGAGAAGAGGCTTTCTCCTGGCAACCCTTCCAAACAAGCCATAATTGTTCAGTCGTTTTCTGTCATGAACTTTTAACATTGAACATGCTAACTGAGCCCTGTAGATTCTCAGATGTAGCTCTCAGGTTTTTAGTAGTTTCTCTGAGCATTGCATAATCTGACCTTGTGGTGAATTTGCTGGGATGTCCACTCCTGGGAAAACTGGCAACTGTGGTAAATGTTTTCCATTTGTAAAAAGACAGGAGGTGGAATGGGAGATGGCAGAGTTGAAGACGCTGAGATTTTCACTTGGAGTGACCAGGATGGAAAGGATTAGAAATGAGTAGATTAGAGGCACAGCTCAAGGTTGAGCAGTTTGGCGACAATGCTAGGAGGCAAATCGAGATGGTCTGGATATATACACAAAAGGGATAGTGACTATATTGGACAAAAGGTGTTGAAGATGGAGCTGTCATGCAAGAAGAAAAGGGGAAGACCGCAGAAAAGGTTCATGGATGCAGTGAAGGAAGATGTGCAGAGGGCTGGTGTAACAGAAGAGGATGCAAGAGATAGGGCGAGAAGGAGGCAGATGTCACTGTAGTGACACCTAATGAGAACAGCGAGGAGGAAGAGGAGATGAAGAAGAAAAATCTTTCTCAGAGTGGCATGATGAACTTCAGATTGTTTGGAAATAGGCTTATAACTCTTCCCAGATTGATGGGCAGCAGCAGTTGCTGTTTTAAGATCGTTGCTGATGCCTTTCATCCTCAATTGCTATGGAAGCCATAACAGTATACTCTTTTTTGCAAACTTCTTCTTAATTTTGGATTACTTTTTGCTTAACAAATAATGATGCAGTGTAATATGTTTATAGGACCAGGTGGTTTTATATGTAAAACCTTCAAACTTAAAGAGGTTGTACTTTCTTTTTCATATGACTGTATTTTGAAGTGAGAATCATACAAAGCTATTATATCCAACTATAAAAATGTGGAGCTGAAACGAGTATAACAGGCCTACTTTAAAATGATATAATATCTTTATTATGTCATCAGATTTTTTTATTTGTTTTTTTACTGGAGGATTAAGTTGTGCTTTTATACTTTTATTCTGGTGTAAACCTTCAGTATGATGTGAAAGTCATTAACTATGCAGTGGCACACTGTAGCTTGAAGCTGTCATGGTTTAGGATACTTACCATGCAGTGTTAAAGGAAGAAAGTGTTTTTAAGTTAAAATGAAATTAATAAATTATGGTAATGTTATTTTAAGATTTCGTACATTCTCTATCAAATCTGAGGACAGTCACACATATTTCTTATTAATAGTATTTTAGTGTATTATATAGATATTTTTGGATATGGCATATCAAACTTAGTGATGTATTTCTAAATTTTATGTACAGTGATAGCAACCGCTTTGGTGAATCCCATAATGAGGCAGACTTGCTGCTTCTCTCTGCTCTGAAGGGCTCATGCATGCTATCCCAATCATCCCTAATGTCCTCTGCTCTCATCATCTACTGTTTGTCAGCTCTACACTATGATCACAGTTCTTTTAGGACAACAGAATAAACTATTATGAGGGAGGGACAAATCGCTTCTGTTCTCCTTTATCTCTCCTCGCATGCAAGCTAATTAATCTTGCTTAATTAAAACATGATGAGGCCCTATTTGTTATGAAGAGAATGTTGATTTCTCATTGTCGTGGCAAACATGAGTTTAAATCTCAATGACAGATCTTCTCCATATCGCTGTGGGTAAGCCAATTAAGCAGGAAGTGTGAGCCTGATGAAATTGCCTGTTAAAACTTTGGATCAAACCAGTGCAATCACATTCGTGAGTGAACTATTCCCCCATTAAGGGAAAGAAGGTCCATTTTTTGGTGCAGTTTATTAGCTGTGACTCATTCCCCTCTTCTAAAAAGTCTTGGTGGGAATATTCTGAATCAAGTCTATAATGAAGTGCGTTTTTGTTGTGGGCTAACTGCCTCAGCGTGTTTTAGATGTGTTCTTTGTTGTTTGTTCGATGAATTAATGAGAAGCCACTGAGCCCTAAGGTGTTCCAGTTTGCATAGCCTTTGACAGAGTTCCTGGCTCATAGTCTTGTTTCATCGTTTTCCCAGGAAACTTAATTTTTGGTTGCACCCTGTCAGGCTTAATTATATTTTAGCCCCACAGTGTTTTTGTTTTATGTTTAAGTGTGACATTTTTTAATAGACTGAGATAAAGCAGCCTCTAGCCAAAACATTATTTTATACTTGGGTTTCTTTTCTCTACATCACATCTTTGTCAGTTTTATCTTTTTGTCTTGAGTGATGTTTAAATCCTCTCATATTTACAGTGTGATGTGCTGTTGTCTGGAAATAGAGAGATAAAACTATCACATTTGTTGGGCTGGCTTGCACATTTTTGAGCAGTGCACAATAGAAATGCTTGTGCTGGTCAAGAGTGTGGGTACTGGGCTGAAAATGAGCAAATAATGCAACAAGAAATAAACAGTTTACACATGGCAGCACACCATTTACGCTTTGCAGCTAAAATGTGATATCTTGAGCATTACTACTCTAGATCAGACAAAAATACTGTGTATGGTGCCAGTGCTATATTTACATGTTCCCGTCATGTAGACGGTCTAGACACTAAATACTTTCAGCTTTCAGATGGATCAGCATATGTGATTTGGCACAGGTTTTTATACTGGATGCCCTTTCCCATGTAACCCACCCATTTATTTCCTAGTGCCAGCTCAGGAGCGGCAGTACACTGGCTTGAGGAGACACAAGCTTAGTTTTGGGGAGACACTGGCCTTTTGCATGTGGGGCAAATGTATAAATCACTACACTATGGAGGACACTACACCAAGAAAGAATACACTGAAAATACATCTTTCATAGGCTGTATATAAAAGCCAGACTTTGTCTCCAAGTCTAAAAAAAATTAAACTAATGCAGAAATGCCTTAAATTGTCTAAATTCAGAGTACCAAAGTAACAGAAAAAGGTACTCGTCATATATTGTTACACTGTATTAACATACTTTTACAAGTTTCATAAGCCAGGTAATATAAATGTATTAATTTACTGTCTTTGATGAGTAAGAGATTCAGAAACATGTCATCTAGACATAAACCATTGAGATATACATATCACACATTAAACACCATCATACAGTCTAGTTATCTTTGATTTAAGCGCATTTTATATGTTTTGGTGCATGCATGGGTTATTCGACATAATATATCACACAAAATCTTAAGTCTGGTAATCATTTTGTCATATTGTTTTAGTGCACCATACATGTCACACTTTATTGGTTTGGAATACACTTCATTTTGAAACAGCTCCTAATGTGTTCTAAAACTATGTTTTTCTAATATTGAGAACACCATTTCCTAATGATCTTGGAAGATATAATAGCTCGCTATCAGCAAAGATACTAAACACACTAGTATTTAAGAATTTTAGTCTAAACAGGCATGATGGCGGGCCTCAGAGTCTCTCCTTAATAGTCATGATGTCTTGCCCATAGACCGAAATTTTTGAGACAGACATTTGATGTGACATTGCTTAGTGCTTACTGTAAGAGTTTAATTTTTTTATGTTTTCACAGCTGCATTATTTACAGAAGTCTTTTATCCATAAAATTGATGTGCCTCCATAATCCTAATCAAAAAAGTTCAATCAATCAAAAGTTTTAGGTTAGGTGGCTTGCATTTTGGTACCTTAAGTTAATTTTAGACCAAATCTGGATGCCAGCAGGGGGTGACATCCTTTGGTTAGAAAAAGAAGTCGGACTTTATAGAAGTCTATGGAAAATGATCCCAATGCTCACTATATTTATGACCTCGGTAAACACTTTCCCATTTAGTATCTAGTCTCAATTAATAATTCTAAGTCTTATTTATTACAGAAATAATTTTCATTTTGTAAATTATGGTCCCATTTAGGGTAAAATAAGCAATAAAGCAGGGTATGAAAATCAGTAGAAGCAAGACAGAGTACATGTGCATAAATAAGAGGGAGGCAGGTGGAATGGTGAAGGTGCAAGGAGTGGAAATAGTGAAGGTGGATCAGTTTATATGCCTGGAATCAACCATTCAAACAGTGTACAAGAGAGATGAAGAAGAGAGTGCTGGCAGGGTGGAGGGTGGGTGCTTTGTGACAGAAGGGTAGCAGCAAGACTGAAAGGGAAGTTTACAAGACAGTAATGAGGCCTGCTATGATATAAGTTCTGGAGACAGTGGAAGACAGGAGGAGGAAGAGAGTTAAAGATGTTGAAACTTTCGCTGGGCGTGACCAGGATGGAGAGAATTAGAAATGAGTACATCAGAGGGACAGCTCAAGTTGAGAAATTTGAAGATAAAGTCAGAGAGGCAAGGCTGAGATGGTTTGGACATGTTCAGAGGAGGGATAGTGGATATACTGGACGAGGGATGTTGAAGATAGAGCTGCCAGGCAGGAGGAGAAGAGGAGGACCACAGAGAAGATTCATGGATGTAGTGCAGGAGGACGTGCAGAGGGTTGATGTGAGGGAAGAGGATGCAAGGGATAGGGTGAGATGGAGGCAGATGATCCAGCAGCAGAAAGAAGAAGAAGAAGAAACAATAAAGCAGGGTATGATTTAGGACATAGCCACTCCGTGGTTGAAAAGTCACTTTTGTGTTAGTGTGCAGTGTCTTCAGCTTCGCAGCCAGATCACTTGCTTGTGAACCCTGGTTTTAAAGATGCAAAATGCCGAACTTGATTCTCAGAACCGGAGTCCACAAAACAGTGGGGGACATCTTGCTGGCTAAATCCATCTTTTTTATTAAAATCTAAGAAATCTCCACCATCTATTGTATAAATGGTTATGTGTGTATGTCTGAAATTGATGTAGATAGATAGCATACATATTTTAATGGTGTGAAGTGATGATCTGAAAAAAAACTCCACTCAACTCTGCAAATGCTTTTTTTTTAGAGGAGGACACTTAATAGGGTGTCCTAACACTGTCAGTTCTATGTGCTTTTATCCTCATGTATTTCAAAATTTGTAAAATGTTGTGTTCTGGTTTTTATACATTTTTATTATGTGTTATATTTATACGGTAAAACCAACTGGAGTCATTTTGACCCCATTTTAAAATGACTAAAATCAATAACGCTTTCTAATATGATTAGTCTTCTAGTACAAAAGTAGTGTGAAAGCCTGTCAAAATAAAGGTTGAATTAGATTTTTCAGTTCCACGTTCATATTGTAAAATGAGTCGTGTTTATGCAGGCTATGAACACCAGACATCACAGACAGTCATCATAACACACAATTTGGCTCATGCTGTGCACGGGGAATACTGGGATGTTTATGTCTCTTTCAAAATGACTGACAGTGTGTCCTTACAGGCTGTGTAGCATGTGATACTATAAGAACAGATCACACACACTTAACAACCCAGATCCATTTGGTGTGCTGATCCAAGTCCCATGCTGTGTGACTTTTTGAATTTTTATGTTTATACTTTAAATGAAAACTTATGGTAATCCTGAATTTGATAAATATTTCTATCTTTTAACACTACACTTTTGACACTAGTACATCCTTTTTATTAAAAATTGATTTAAAAAAGAAAACAATGATATGGCAAAATAAAATCTAACACTTGTGAGATGTGAGAAAAAATGAAACTGTTGGCTCTGCAGGTACCAGAGTCAGTTGAATTAGCATTAATCATTTTAAAACAGGCTGTTACATCACTTCATTTAAAAAACCCTCCAGGATCTTGTCTAAATTTGTATTAAGCTTTCTTAAAGATGAGGTCTTTGCACCTTGTAAAAAAACAAAACAAAGAATTTAGCCCCTTCTTCTAACCTGAAATGATCATAGAAATCTTTTCTTTCCTTTACTTTTTCCCTGCCCTTTATAAGTTTTACAAGTTGCAGCAAGTTGGATATGTTAGCAACTCACCTCTTATTAGCATGCTTGTTTTCAAGTCACACCATCAGCAAATGGGATGGTACAGTTTCATTACACATTGTTTAATGCTCACAAATGTAATGGGTGCTTCATAAGGAGGGTTGGATCCTCAATGTGCTCAATTAATAACCAGAGAGAATTTTGAAGAAGACTTTCATCTTCAGGTTAATGCAGGTCAAATTTATATTGTGTTTAGTTTACTGTTGACAACATAGAAAGAATAAATTTCTACTCACACTTCTCATCCAGCACAAATTGCAGCCATTTACATTAAACCATTGTTTAATGAGCTATATTATATAAAACAACACATACAGTTTACATACTCTCTGTTTGTTTTAGGAAAATAACTGCAGTTTGTTTTGCCATTATATCTCAAATTTATTACACATAAGTGTAATATTTTTGCATTGAACCAACTAACACATTTTATTCACTACTGAGTAATCTTCTAGTTACAGTATGAGAACAAAAGTATATGGCAACCTACACATTACACCTACAGGAACATTTATGACTTTATGAATGACTTTATGAATTTATGTCGCGGTAAGCTGAAGCATTAGGATTTCTCTTCTCTGGAACTAAGAGGCCCAGGTGAAACCCAAGAAAATCAACCTTATAACATTATCCCTTCTCCACCAAGCTTAACGTTCTCCTGGCATTTTCCAAACCCAGACTCACCCATAAGACAGTCAGATAGAGAAGCTCCACAGAAAATGTTTCCACTGCTTAAGAGGCCAGTGGCACTGTACTTTAAACCACTGCATCTGATGCTTGGTATTGTGCTTTATGATGTAAAGGTTGCGTGCAACTGCTCTGCATGCAATGCCAGAGGGAATTTTGAACTCTGCATTTATTAAGTCAGCAGATCAGTGGTGAATTTTACACACTATGCATATCAGCACTTCATGACCACACTCTGTAACTTTATATGACTTTGGTCAACAGATGCTGTTTTTAAAGTGCTGCACAGCCAAGACAAGATGACATAAAACAGATAAAAACATAAATAAGACAACATGGGTAAAAAGTTTTAAGAACTCAGTCTGGTTTAAAAGACAACAAATAAAAATTCAGAGCCATCCATGTCTTAACATCTTCTAGGCAGTCCAGTAAGGCCTTTGCAGGGGTTTTCGTGTTGCATTTCAATGGCAGATAGATCTGGGTATCATCTGCATAGCAATGGAAGGCAATTCCATGGTTTTTAAGGACTGAGCCTAGAGGAAGCATATAAACTGTAAAATGTAGTTGGGCAAGAATGGACCCCTGAGGGACTCCACATAAAAGAGGATTCTTTGAAGATGTTGTGTCATTCTGTCTAACTGAAAAGCTTCTGTTGCTTAAGTATTGTCTTAACTATTACAGAGCTGTTCCTTTGATACTAACAGTATGTTCCAGCTGATTAATAAGGACACTATGGTATCAAAGGCAGCACTGAGGTCTAAAAGCACTAAAATCACAGTGTTAGTAATAAATAAAAGATTATTTAAACTTTAAACTTAAACAACTTTCTTCAGTACTTTAGAAATGAAAGGCAGATTAGAAATTGGTCTGAAGTTAAAGTGGGTACGGAAAGTATTCAGACCCCTTTAAATTTTTCACTCTTTGTGTCATTGCAGCCATTTGCCAAAATCAAAAAAGTTCATTTTATTTCTCATTAATGTACACTCAGCACCCCATCTTGACAGAAAAAACCAGGAATGTAGGTCAAAT
>VUQH01063739.1:0-44839 GCA_015106775.1 Etroplus canarensis
GGATGGGGGGAGGGAGATGGGCTTTCCTCAGCTTCCTCAGGAAGTAGAGGCTATACCATCTATACCATCTATACCATCTCCGCCATGTTTTGTTTACCTTTCAGCCAGCACACGCTGCCCTGTTTACATTCCAAGACAGTACAGCCTGTCCTGTCTCCCAACCAGGTCATACTCTATTCCAGACTGTTTCAACCTAAATGACACTTTATTCATTTAACTTCAATTATGTGACTTCAAACATGTATTAAGAAGCAGATATAATGCAGATTGGTCATATTTGCTTCAGTATAATCATGCAGTTCAGATTAAGCAGTACTTCAAACACATATCAAAAGCACACATAATGCATATGGGTTATATTTTATAGTAGCAGAATCATCTCAGTCTTCTGTGTCCCATTATTATAAGCATGACTTCAAGATGTTTTCCTTAAGCCAGGGCCTAAGAATTTCATGTCTCTCGACAACACCATTATCCAACATCAGTGTTTTTCTTATTGTTGAAACTTTAGCAAAGATTTGAACAAGCTGTAGAGATGTGTGCAGGCATTTAGTTTTTTGTGTGTGTTATTATGGCTTATAATTATCTATTGATGTGGAATCCTTGACATTTTGCCTCCTTTATGCCATCATTTTCAACCTTTATTTATATATACCTTTATTTCAAATTCTTGTGTTGCTATGGACACAGCGCTGCTTATTGTTTGAACATCATATTCTTTTGTTACTGATGCTGTACATATGAGTCATCCTCTAGTTGTACTAATAACATGATGCACAGCAAAATAAGTAGTACATAGGCCATGCGCGCACGCATGCGCGCACGCACACACACGTACACGTACACACACACACACACACACACACACACACACACACACATATACTGGGCACTTCATTAAATATACCATTCTAGTACCTCCTTTTGCCTTCATAACTGCCATAATTCTTCATCGTATTGCATAGATTTAATAATGTGCTGGAAACATTTCTTTGTCCATATTGACATGATAGCATCACACAATTGCTGCAAATTTGTCAGCTTCACATCCATGTTGCCAGTTTCCATTTGGAGGTGCTCTACTGGATTGAGATCTGGTAACTATGGAGGCCATTTGAGCACAGTGAAGTCACAGTCATGTTCAAGAAACTAGTTTTAGATGGTTTGAACTTTGTAACATGGTGCAATATTGTGCTAGAAGCAGCCATCATAAGAAGGTTACACTCTGGTCATAAAAGGATGGAGATGCCAGCCATTTTCTTCTGCTTATCTATTTCAGGTGCTGGAATCTACACACTGGACAGGTCACCAATCTATCACAGGGCTAACACAGAAAGATAAGCAATGATTTACAGTCATTTTCACACCTACAGTTTAGAATTGTCAGTTAACCTAAACCTGCATAGCTCTGGACTGTGGGAAGAAGCCGGAGTACCTGGAGAGAACTCACACAGGCACAGGGAGAACAGGCAAATTCTAAACAGCAGGGCTCCGGTCATCTGAGGACCTTCTTGCTATAAGGTAACAGTGCTAACCACTGCATCACTGTGCCACTGGGTAGGAAATTGACATGAAAAATATTCTCCACATTCTTACACTACCACATCCAGACTGAACAAGTTAAACAGGGCAGGATGGGTCCATGCTTTCATGTTGTTTACAACAAAGTCTACCATCTGGATGAAATCGAGACTCATCCGACCAGGAAACACTTTTCTGGTTTTCTATTGTCTAATTTCAGTGAGCCTGTGCAAATTGCAGTCTCACTTTTCTCTCCCAAGCTTACAGGAATGGCACCCGGTGTGGTCATCTGCTGCTGGAGGCCATCTGCTTCAAGGTTCAACATGTTGTACATTCAGAGATGCTCTTCTGGATACTCTGGTTGTAACAAGTGATTATTTGAATTACCGTTGCCTTCCTATCAGCAAAAAGCAGTCTGGTCATACTCCCCTGACTTCTGGCATCAATAAGATGCTTCTTAAGCTTATACCTAATGAAATGGCCTTTGTTTAAAGGGACATTAGCCTCAAAGGAAGAGGAGCTAAATTGGCTTCAGGGCTTTTGAGTGATCAGTGAGACTAGAAAAGAGTTATATAGATGTGAATACACAGAAGTAAATGCACGTACACTTCAGATAGAGTATAAACAAAAGGGACTGCAAATAAGCATAATAGGTCTAATTTAGATGCTGTTCAGTGGAAGTTTTGTATTATTTACCATCACAAGGGGAAGAGAGATAAACTGGCCCACACCAATCACTGACATCATACCAGCACCTCAAGAGTTCAGCTCCAAGACGCACAGCAGCAGTAAAACCAGGAGTCTGGATGCCTAACACCTGAAACAAAAGTCAGGAAACACCAAGAGTAGAGCTATTAATATGACTGATCTTCTGTTGATTCATTCTGAAGCTTCAGCTGAAGGTAAATTCTTGACTTAATAATTGCAGATAAAGTCTTCGAAGTAAGAACAGTGCTGACTGATTGTATGACTAGTCCTGGTGTTTGTTGTGTGCGAAATGAGGTGTTAATGCACTGTATACAAGCCATAATGAGTTCCATTGTCTGTGTACAGGGAGATTACCCGGTTTTCCATTATAGCCCTGGAGCGCTTTCCCAGAGCGGCCTCTGTGGCTTGTCTAGTGAATTCTCTCAGACCAAGAGAAGAGGGATACTCTGGACGAAGAGTAGGATCAGTGCTTAACTGTTGCTTTATTTTTCCAACAAGAGGAAATTCAAAGGTCCTTCCTTCCTCGCTGTAATACTCTGCAAAAAGTTGTTGCAAAAAATGAGTATATATATATATATATATATATATATATATATACACATATATGTATGTATTCAATTCAACAGAACACTGTACCAAGCCAAATAATCATGGTGAACTGGTAAAGAAAAAACAAAGGTTATACTGAACACTCTAGTTCTTAGATGTGTGTCTTTATATTTTAATGTCTAATTTTAATGTGTCATTTCTAATTACCATGTTCTCGAGAAACAAACTAGTGGCAACAAAGAGGTAGCAAACTTGTGCAGGAGCACCTTCAGGTACACATCCTTTACTTGCAATAAGTAATTTTGGTCTTTGTAGCTATTGCACTGTATATTTCAGCATAGACAGAAAAGTAGGTACAAGGCAAGGACAGTGTTTCTAACAGCTATTTCAAGAAGGCTCATGCAGAGCTTCAGCTGTTATGTATTGGGCTCCCAGTAGCTAATCAAAGTGTGAGTAATTGCAATCTCCAGACTTTAAAACGCCCCTTTAAACACCCATCTGTGCAATCTCATGAGCTCTTCCAGTTTTTCGCATGGACACAAACCAGAGAGCTGCTGCTTCATGACCTGTAGTTATTAGTTTTACTGAAAATCTCTCCCCTTCCTGAATGCATATTATATTCAATGTAATAATTTAACATGAATGGTCCACAGGTGACAAGTGTTGGAGTCCTAAGCTCTGATTTAAATCTGATGAAGCCACAAGTCTTTTTCTTTCTGCTCACATCTGGCAATGGGAAAAAGTGGGACTGACTACCCAGGGCCCCAACAGCAGGAGGGGCCCTTGCAAGCCTGCAATAAAATGTTTGATTTTGCTTGTATTATTTTTTCTAAAAATGTACTGTCATAATTAAGTTGCATGAATAAATCAGTTGAATGACTGGACTTTGATTCCAAAACAGTAGCGGAGACTCTCTGATGCCACTTTCACCCCTTACAGATAAGGCTAAATGGTTTAGTCCATCCTGCACTTAGTAGACTCACCTTTACAGCATAGCTATTACATCGAAGTGGCTGGTAATGCTCGCCACTGGGCATGTCTCTCCCCAAGAAAGTGAAGTTGGGTATCAAAAAAGAAAAGCAAGAAAGGAGAGGGAGGGACTGAAACTGAGGGAAGTCAGCTAGTAACAAACAGAGCACAAATAACAGGTTAAGAATGCTTTACCCATTAGCAGCTGTTAAAGACGGTGAGCCTATATGTCAGATGTGACACTAACTGTCTGAATGACTGAGCACAACTAAACCCAATGAAAGGACATGACTCTTAATTTCAGAAACAGCCAGAGAGAGAAAAGCAGCAGCAAGACACTCTCCAGATGATGTACAAGATGCGACACAAGGTAAACTCATATAGTGGCAACTCAAACTTGCTCCAAAGCAGTCATTTGTATCAGTAACTGAAAGCTCAGGGCTGCTAACATCAACCAGCATTCAGCTTTATTGTATGATGGATGAGTGTGCTGTGAGGTAAGCAGTTCATTTTGAAGAAGCCAGTGCGTTTCAGGTTTATGAAATAGCATTTTAAAATCCCACAATGGCACTACTCCTTAACTAAAAAAATGTTGATTTAACTTTTACTAGAGCCAACGAAACACCATCACGCCGACAGCTTTCACTTTTGAGTTCAATAATATCAAAGGAGCAAGATCAGAAAGTGGTTCATATAGAGTGGATATAGCAAGTCTAGCCCAAAACCTTCAGAAGTCTGCTACAAAGCTGAAGCTGAAGAGTAATTTCATCTTTCAGCATGACAATGACCCCAAGCATGCATCCAAATCAACCAAAGAATGACTTCAACAGAGGAAAATGAGAGCCCAGACCAAAATCCAATTGAAAATCTGTCGGGTGACCTAAAGGGGGCTGTGCACAAGTAATGCGCTCACAATCTGAGAGATTTAGGGCACTTTAGCAAGGAAGACTGGGCAAATATTGCCAAGTCAAGATGTGCCATACTCAGACTCCTATCCAAAAAGACTAAATGCTGTAATTAAAGCAAAAGGTGCTTCAACAAAGTATTAGATTTAGGGTTTGCACACTTATGCGGCCAGCATTTTTTATTTTTTATATTTCCACCCTAACATATTTGCTACTTTTTCAATTGAATTGTACAGGTTATAGGTCACATTAAAAGTGGAATTCGTTTTGAAATGATCTATCATGGTCTCGTTTTTATACATCAGAAAAAATTTTACAGGGACATCATTGCACAGATCACAAAGCTAAATTAATCTAATGCATTATAACATACTGCTATTAAGCTGACTCAACCAAGGCACTGTAATGTTGGTGTTACAATTTCATAAAAAGAAATAAACTTGGACATTTAGTTAAACTTTCACAATTATTAGGATCAATATATTATTTATAGTGATTATGGTGTGCCTTGATAGTCTGGTTTGACCTTTGATATGCACCAAAAATCACAAAAAAATGGTATCAGGCTGTAAGCAGGTTAAGAGGTTAATATCAATCCTGCATTCTTCATTCTTGTAGATAGTGAGTAAGAAGATGTGATAGAGCGGTAGTTCTCAAACATTTGTGGCATTCCCCATCTCAGAAGTCAAAACGAGTTCATGCCCCAAACCACACAATAATATCAGTCATGACAATAAAAAAAAAGATCCATTTTGAATTTTACAGGAATAAAGGCACATAACACTAGCCCAATACCATTGGCAAACTCTTGTTTGTTTCTTTTACTTAAAAATCACATCTATTCACTTTAGTTTTGCTTCCTATATTTGATCTGGCTGCCTGCACTCCACTTGCAGCAACTTCTCACCCCACCAGTTGGGCCCAGCCCATAGTTTGAGAACCACTGTAAGAGGAAGGTGGAAGTGAAGAGAGCAAAGAAAATGAAAATTGTCCTGAGGGTGACGGGGAGGATAAGGAGAGGACAGATTTCTTAAAATTTGAATTATTTACATTTTTTGGCCTTTATATTTTTGAACCATTACACTGTAGATGAGGAAAGCTGATTCCTTTTGTCTGTTCCAAACATAGTGAAGTTTTCTTTATTATGCAGTATAGTAAGCATTTCTCAGCGAAAGTGTTAAAAAACTAAGATTACATTTTAAAACTTACTTTTTAAATCATGAGAATCATAAATGTTTAAATAAAAATGAAGAAAATAAATTACTCTTAAGCTTGATACGCTTGATTTGTTGAAATGTGGGAGGATTTCAAACTATGCAGACTTATGGACAGCTGCATTTTAGTTTATGAACACTTTATTACTGGCTGTTCTAATGTACTACAGAGAGTTGGCTCAATTACTTGTTAAAAAAAAAACTGAGGATGCATGCGTGGTATGACTCAAGAAAGTAAAAGGGCCCACAAAGATTGCTTAAGTGCAGGGCCCAGAATTCTGTATTACACCCCCGCATCTCGTCTACCATAATAATAGTGTGACTATTTCCAATCTATATTACAAATTTGTAAAGGTATACAGAAAGGTGTTATGTAGAGTGAAACACCTGAAGTAAATTGTTTAAACAGCACAGCATTATTTCTGATGTTACATTGTTTTTTCAGTGACGCAGTCCTGTAACAAAGAACATAATAATCTTAACACCATGTCACAATTATTTAAATTTGAACCCTTAAACCCTCCACCAACATCTTTCTCTCCCAATCTCCCTTTCTCTCTTCTTATCTTCCTGTAAAAGAAAACAACTAAAAAGATCCATAAAGTGAGAGGACTCACCTCTCCCTGCCAGCCCTGCCAGATCAACTTTCCTGGCCTGAGCATCTTTAGTGAAGGCGAATAACAGCCTTGTTTCAGGACTCACTGCTGCGTTGAGAGTATTGGTAAACACTGAGAGATGACCTCCTGGGTCTTCATTTTGGCTGACCCCTTTTTCATCAGGGCTGCTGCCAGGTCGACTCATCTTGAAGGCAGCCAGACAAATCAGCCCGGGAGCTGTGAGCCTTTTGTTTGGGCACTGTTGCCAAGCTACAGCACATATTTGGATTCTGTGGCCCAGGCAACGGCGATGGATGAGTTTGTCACTCCCTAATGTGTGGCTCCGGTGAGTTTACTTTTGCCATCACGGTGAGCTATCAAAGCCAGCCTGGAAAAGAAGTTATTATCAGTTAGGACACGGTCAGCCCCAAATGTATCTTTAGCTCTAATGACAAGCGAGTTTGAAGCTGAACTTAATATTCTTATTAAGGTTTGTTTAGAAGGTTGGCCTGTAGCAGTCATAAATTAGACCTATTACAACTCAAAAAAACATGGAATCAGGAGGCTTCCTTCAGTAATTTTAAAAATGTTTTGGCTCATATATATTTGCAAAGCAGCCCATTTCATGGCTTTTCCTGGCCTATTTCTAATATTCTTACATACAGGAGTTTTATGAGACTTAACCTACTGTTATTTTCACAGCTCAAACAACCTCTCTATTGTGGAGTTTATACAGCACTGTGCAAAAGTCTTGAAAAACCATAATTTCTTAATATTTTACTTCCAAACAGTTTCTTGTAATTTTTAAAGGAGTCTTGAGCAATAATTTTTCAGGCTTTCTGAAGGTCTTGTAAAGATTTCCTGCTTTTTCACTCATTTTCAGCCCAGTCCTAGTACCTGACTATTTTCAGAGGAGGGTCTTTGTTTGTTAAGCCACTTAACACTGACCTATGAATCTGAGGTATGCCAAATTACACAAAACTGAACTGAATATCAGTTCAAACGGGTCTTGTGGTGTGATAAATCCAAAATTGAAATTTTTGGTTCAAATTGTCATCAATACAGTATGTATGGGGGAGGTGAGGAGAGAGGTGCAACTTTGAGTGGCTACAGTCATCTGTAAAACACTCTAAAGGCTCTGTCATGGTTTGGGGCTGCATTTCAGTCATAGGTCTTGGGGATCTTGTCAAAATTAATAGAATTATGAACACAGAAAATTCCTGTGAGATTTTGATCCACCATGTAAAATGATTTGAAAAGGGTCTGATTGGCAACAGATTTATTTGTCAACATGACAATGATCCCAAACGCACTACCAATGTAGTAAAAACCTACCTGGATAGAAAAACATACAATAGAACACTTATCAGTCATGGACTGAAGAAGAAGAAGAAGATATACTTTATTAATCCCCTAATGGGGGAATTAAAACAAGATCTCAATACACTCTTTTTTTGTAGGTATATATACACACACTTAACATGAATGACAGTTGAGTGATATAAATGCACACACACAAACAGAAGTGGGAGAGAACAAGGCAGCCTAGTACAGGCACCAAGGGGCACAGTCGGGGTTCGGTGCCTTGCTCAGGAGCATCTCGGCGGTGCTAGGGTGCCTCTAGCCTCCACAGGCGCGTATCAAACCAGTGCCACATCAGCAGCGCTCTGATTCCCAACCGTTCATCATAACACTGAGCCACTGCCTACTTAGAGCCCAGACCTCAGCATTATTGAAGCAGTGTGGGATCATTTTGACAGAGAAAGTCAACGTCCAAATAAGAGCTTTGGAATGTCCTTCAAGAAGCCTGGATAGGTATTTCCAAAGACTTCTTAGAGGAAAGCTTGCCTAAGAGAGTTCAGGCTGTGTTGAAGAATAAAAGTGGTCATACCACACATTGACTTCAAAGGTCATTAGAATTGCAATCTGTTTTTGCCTTATATACTGTATTCCCATTTATATTTGCACATGCAATAAATTGTGGAAAAAAATATTTACAATTTTCTTAGCAAAAAATAAAGAATTGAGGGGTGGCTTTAAGACTTTAGCTCAGCACTGTCTATATATACTGTTTTCTTGACTGGAAACCAGCTAAAATCCAACATACAGTCTAAAGCTCTTCAGGCTATTACCGTGCTCCTGCATAATACTTCTGGGAAATAGTGGCTTTCTTCCAGTCAGCGAACTAAGGAAAAAGCCATTTCAAAGGGATAAAGAGGTAGCAGTGAATATTGCACTAAATGAATCAAAGTAAACATCAGATGGAGGTGGTGCTTGAGCCTGGCTTTGTAGTTCACTTTATGAAGCTAGAAATTGCAGATAACTGCACTAGATGGCAGTAGATGGCCAAACCAGCTTAGCCAACTTGTTGACTTTGAGGCACTTAATAGTTATTTAAGAGATGCTTTTCACCAGGCTGCCCGAGCTAGTTCTTATAGATGACTTGGCAACAGCTTTCAGAGAATAGTAGCAGCATTGTTTTGTAAAACAGCATATTTTCAGTTTTTCCTGCAAGGAATAGTCAAAATAATAGCCAAAAATAAATGTTTTATGTAAGGAATTGGATTTTGGTCTCTTCACACAGCTGCTAGTAGAGAAATGTGTACCCTTGCCCTTTTTAATTGGATTTTTCCGTGCTTCTTGCACAAAGACCATCAATACAGAATAGTAACTTTCATTTTATCCTAGAGAGTTGCAACAAAAAATGCACCTTGACTTTGTAAAATGCTAGATATGTGACCCTCTGGGCATTGTGGCTGGAGTTAGAATAATTATGTGAAGTCAAGTTAATATTTTTGTTTTCCCAGTTGGCCACAAAAGCAACGTGAATATATAAATAAAAGAAAGAAAGAAACTAGACAGAAAAACACATAAAATACAACAGTGAAAAATTAGAAAAGAAAAATCCTAAAATGAGGACACTATTAACTATGACTCTGGAAAAAAATGTTCCTGGATACATAAATCTATTACTATGAACAGGCTAAAGAAAGAGAATGTCATGGCAGAGGGAGTGAACTTGGTTTGTGCCTCACTTATGTTACCAGGACGAATTAACAGTAGTTTATTGAATTAAGATGCTAACTACATTTAGGAATACTTAACTGTCAAATTTTGATCTTCAAGATTGGTGTCATCATTTTTTTTCTCTTTGTCTGAAGTGGGTTCTATATATATCTTCAAAAACCTGCGCTACACAGCTCAGGTGCTGTTGGCTGGTTTAAAAAAAAAAGCTTTTAAAAAATGAAGGAAACACCGGCGTGCCTTTGTCACAAAAGTGATTTTAGTAACGTACCCTTCTTAAATTGAAAGTTGTCCAAATCAGATGTGGTGCCTTTATTTTTGAATTATTTTTGTTTTCTGTATTTGTATCTTATCAAACCATTTCACTTGCACCATAAGTAGTGGCTTTCCTGTGACAAAAAGTTTAGAATTGACTTCAGTCCAATACTACTCATGGAAAGCATTGTAACAGGAATCAACTGATAAGAATGTGTCTTCGTACGGGATCATTATTTCCACACAAAGTTGTTGTATGGCTTTTTGCCTGTTGGTATTTTTGGTAGTCACACTGCCCATCTGACAGAGCTAAAGTTGGTTGCAGTTTGTTTTCAAATGTCTTACATTTTGCTCTTGGTTTATTTTTAAAGTCCTAAATCTTGTAAATTCCACTCATAACACAAGATGAAGCCTGCTCAAACAGTAGCAGGTCAGAGATGACAGTAGTTTAGACAGAGGGAGGATTACTTAAAAAAAATAACACATTGTTTACATTTGTGTCTTGAGTGCATATCAACAGTAGTTTTACATTGCTCAGTGTTGTGGAACATGGGCTCATAGTGTCGGGGTTGGGACCTCTCAGGGCCTCCCAAGATAAATCTGAGGGGTCATGAGTAGATCAAAGGGATAGGAAAGGGAGAAAATAGGAAAATATTTCACTCACATCTTCAGGACACAAAAAAATCTTAAAATGAACCCACATAAGAAGGAAAAAACTCACATAACTTGAAGTCATTAAATGTGATGATTTTTTTTGTCATGTTGCATGGAGTAAAGTTAATCTTATTCTTATCATGGTCTTTATTTTATTGCTTCCACAGTGATGAGTTTGCACACAGAGCACATATAACCAGTGTTGCACAGTTTAAAATATTTTATTTCTCAATGCAACAGATGATGTTATGTAAAAACACACCACAAGGTGCCTCAATACAATGAAGTAATACAATACAATAAGAAAGTTTTCTCCATCGATCCATAATGTTTCTGTGTGCGATGTTTTCAGAGTGTGGTGTTGGGCTTATACCATGGCCACTTGCCAAAGAAAATATATTTGCAACATTGTATGTAGCAGATGTTGCTATGTTTACCTGCAGTTTGTAATACTGTACCTTGTACAACAACATATACATATGGAAAGGTTCTAGACAGCATTACATTTTAGGTGCTCACATATAAGATTTTCCTCATCCATTTTTCATCGCCATGGCATAACTTAACATAGGTTATTCCTATTTTCTCTATTGTGTGGATACAGACGCAAAACATAAACATTAAGACTTTAAACAGACACAAAACTGAGCATTTCAATCCACAGCTCATTAGTGAAGCTGATATTACACTGGAAATTTGTGTGATGAAAATGTTTCTACAGTGAAGACAGGCTGACAGACTTATGCATTAGTCAACTTTTGTCTTTTGCTACAGATTCAGTGTTACCATCAATACATAACTTACCAAATAATATACTGTACAAAATTAGTTTATACTGACATTTTTGAAACCACAAGCCACATACACTGTGTCCATGTACTGGAATGCATTTTCAGACTTGATGTTAAACACTGTCTGGAGCAGAGAATCTTTTGCAAAAAAATATGTAAATGACCCAGGGAGATTCATCTGCGGTGTCACCTAATGGCTGCTGTGTGCGGAGCAGTCCATCTCCTGTCCACAAAAAGAGTCACAGTGTTCCCATTCAGACCAAATCAGCTGTTTTTCCACAGTCAATCCAGTCATCTCTTTGGAGTTAGCTTCGTTCTGCTGTGCTTTTCAGGGCCGGTGGTTGTACATTTCTTAGCTTTTCTTTGCTGTTATTTGGTCTCAGACTACGCAGGAATCACAGTAACAGCTGGAAAACACAGTTTATTTCAGTAGATAGAAGTTTTACACTTCACCCATCCTGTTCCTGCAATGTGAAGCTGAAAAGAGATGAAAAATTGGCATTCAGTGTTTCTGTACTATAGGCAAAATCTCACATAAAAGCCACCACAATCATATTCTGTTTTGTCACTGTGCTTTAAAGTCTTTCAGTATTTAGTTGATAAAAGGCACAAATGCACCACATTTGAATGATCCAGCATTAATATGCTATCATGTCACTTGCATTTTCCTTGTTCATTTTATTTATAACTTAAATATTTTTTCCAAGTCTTATCTGTATTGAAAGTTATCAGTTTTTCAAGACCAGCTAGCTATCACCTTATGAATCTTATATTTTTGACTTGGTGTGCAGCTGTGTTATGTGGCCATTCAAACTGAGCTTTTCTGTGTGTGTTTCTGTATGACTTGTTGGTCTGTGTTGGTCCCACCCTGTGCAGAATTTTAGTTTCTATCAGATAAAAAAAGATTCCAAGACAGCAGCCGTTGTTTGTTGTCTTACAGGTTATTTGCAAGCATGTTGGTGTTTTCGCGTTCATTGATATCATCGCTGCACCTCTTCCCTTTTATTTATTTTTTCTTGCTAATTACAGAAAGTTACTGCATAGTTGCCCTCATCATTCTGTCCTTTATGAAACTTTTTTGTTTCCTTAAACAAGATAGGAATTCCGATGCTATCACCTCTGCTGTACATGCCTCCACAGGAAGACATAAACTACCTTCAACTGTGAGCTTCACAGAAATATGAATGCATATAGGAAAGAAAATATGCAGCATAGAATTTGCAATGCAGTTTCATCAGAATTCTTATTAGTTTGTGATATCTAACCCCTTTTTACTTTTCATACCAATGAAAAGTGAAATTATTGTTGTCTGCTTTGTGTCTCATGATTTTATTATGGTGCATTTGGATGATTTAACCCTTTAAGTCTCCCATAAAATCATCTGCAATTTAGTCAACAACGGCTGCAAAACTCTAAAGCCAAGATAAGCGACCTTGGGCTATCCTATGTTCCCTTATCACCAGTCCAGAGTGAAATTTGAAAAACTCCAGATACTGATGTTACTGAACCTCTTTAAAAAAAAATAATAAAAATTGTTAATGCACATTTTCACCCCTTGACATGGTACAGAGGACTCTGGGGTGGAAAGGCTTAATGGACAAAAACTCCAGGAATAATGTTGAATTATGCATAAGTCAGTGGATTATTTTGCATTTACAAACCACAGACATTCGTGCAGATAATTTGTAACGTCCGTTAAAGTTAAGGAAAACCCATTCATCATCAGCGACATGGAAATTTGCTGTTTCTGAACATGCCTATTAATGGAGGAAAGGATTCAATGTTATGCACAGTTAGAACTTCATTAGTTAGTTTGTTTTCAGTTATTTGTAGTTTTGTGGTTTATGAGGTTCATGAAATACAATCTAATTAATGAACCAGTGGTACAAATTTTATTACAGATTTTTTTTCAATAAAAAATATTTCAGAGCAGATCTTCAAAATAATCACATTTAAGTTCTTTTCTACTGTATAATTGTGGATCTTCTTTAAAAGAAAACTTAAATTAAGTTTTTTCCAATTAACTAAAAGTCTGACTATGCCTCTGTTAGTCATACTGAGATTAATCCTGTCACACACATATAAGCAGGCAAGCACAAGAGAGAAGCTGTCATAAAGTAATAGATTTAAAACATAAACCTGTTTTTAATTCACCTTACCGATTTATAGATGCTATGTTCATGTTGTGCAGCCATTACGATGCATTTCAGCTAAGCAGATACACTACATCTGGGTAAAATAAATAGAAATGCACATGTATGTACATGTATATAGGATGCCAAGTTCCTTGAACTCATTAAATGTCACCAGCTTCAGGACATTCAAATATGTGTATTAGGTATTAACATAATGAAGTCTGTAGCCATTCTTATAAGGCACAGTCCATTCTTGACGTCATATAATATGTGACATTCATTTTAGCTGCTATTGTAGGGGTAGATGGAGGGTAGTGCTTTTTTTATCTGCCCAAACCTCAAAAATTTAGTTACACAGGTTAGTGTTTGTTCAATTCCCAGATGCCTCAATTTAAAGACCTTGTTGCAGTGTGATTGTTTCTGATATAAGCTAAGCTTAAAAGGGAGGGTTGGTGGTTTCCCACAGGTCAATACCCCCATGTTTTGTGTTTCCCTGATCCTTGTTTCATGCTCTCTTGGGACTGAACTGGCTCTAAGCTATCTAGATCCACATTAGGCTTTGAATTGCAGGGTTCACAGCACAGAATGAAAGAAAGTGTATATTGCCCACCTCCTGGATTGCCTTCAAAACATTAAGTTGCTTTAATGCGTGCCTAATGGTATATGGTCACTGCAGTCACTTAATGTGTTACACCACCATTTAGGTCATTTTGATGTCACATGACACTCTGAGTTGCCACGCACTGGCAGCTCAGTGCAGTGAAAACAGGCTCTGCAGAGTATGTAACAGAAATTCCTGCTCAACACACTTAAAGTGCACAACATAGAACAGAGCAGAGATAACTGTTTACACAGGATTTAAATGGTCTACAATTATTACATGCTATATTTTATACTAACAACTTGTCCATTAATAAAACACAGGGCCCTCTACAAGAAAACAGTATGCATATGTGGGCAATTATATATACATTTTTAGCCCGCATAATGATACAATTTGTGCTAGTAACACGGTAACACACAGTCACTTACAGTATAAGCCTTAAATGTCAGACTTAAAAACACAATGTCCTTTTGGATTTGCTCTTATGAATTGTCAACTCATATGTCTGAAATATTTACAAGATAATTTGAAGTAATGAGCCTGTATTGACTTTAGTAAGTTTGCAATTACACTGCAAATGGCATTCATTATCATTTCTATGTGTTTTGGAGTAATGACTGTTTAGCTGTTCTTTTTTTGTCATCATTTGAAGGTTTAAAAGCTGAAAATATGAACATATATTTAAATATGTTCAATGTTAATGTAAACATTGTCCTCACAGATTCTGTCTTAACACAATACAATTTCCCCACCAGGATTAATTAAGTATTCTGCTTCTGACTCTGATGCTTTTCTTTCATTTTTACTTGCATGCTTGTTTCATTTAATGACATATACTTGATTTTCTGACCATGGATAGTTCTACTCTGGCTAACACAAAGACCTGTGGGACTGTTAATCTTTAAAGTCAAATCATTCAACTTTGATTGCTATGGACGTTTGATGTGGTTTGTGTTTGTATACCCATTGAGAACACTGTTAAGGTTTAGCTAGAGACAGACCTCCTTGACCCAGTCTCCTGTAGTGATTAATGGCTTCCAGCCAGCGTTCTGTGTTTTATTAAGGAAGCACTCTTGTACCTATGCAGAGAATGTGGCTCAGGAAATGTGACAAAATATGAAATCTGCATCACCTGGCACATAATGTTCATATTATATCCAATCATCTTTCTCAGAAATTTAAAAAAGTTTTAATAATTACATTTTAAAGTATTTTTGAGGTATTTTAAGTCAGTTAAACTAATACATATTAAGCACTTTAATTTAAAATTAAGTAGAACTCACTTTATCACTATTTCAGGTATTATGTTAGCTATTATATTTACTTTAAATATTGTACCCTCATAGCAATGTTATCCTAACTTGTGATTTAAGTTTCATTCCTCTTCATAAGGCAATGAGTTTACACACTTTTTTGAATTAAGCCAATTTAATACATTTTATAGTGTACCGTATTTTAATGGTGTGATGCAATTTTTTAGCCAAGAAGAATTTAAATGACCAGCCCATCAGACATTTCTTTGGTGAAGCCTCAGTGATTTCTAACCCGTGTACAATTTGCTTTTCACGTATTACGTTATTTCATATGAAGCCCCCACAGTGGTATTAATTACTGTGCATGTGATGCCTGTTTAGGGTACTCTTTTAAGCCTTTAATGCTGTTTTCTCAATTACATGCTGACAAGTTGTATCCTCCATGCTCTTGAAACTTCAGCGGTGATGCATCAGCCCACAGAGGGTGGGCTTGATAATGATATTGTCACATGCTCACACATATTTTTGTAGCTCTTTGAACTCTGCACATATATTAGACCTATTGCTGTACCCAGTGGGAAAGCTCTGTGTTTCTGAATCAGTCTGTCAGACATCTAACAGACTCTTTAATTTTTGCTCCACATTCAGGGGATAGTTTAGGCCACAACCTAGCTGGCTGCTGCTCTTTGAAATCAAATTTTCCACTGTGTGTTAACTTAAATTTAGTGTCTCAATCATGGATAAACTGTGCTAACAAACTGCCTCTGCTCATAATGCACAACAATTCCTTTTAAATACATGAAGATTTTGTCTTATATAGCCCCAATAAACATATTAGGGGCAATGTTAAGAGCAACATGACAGACAAAAACAAAGGCAGACACAACAAAGCTAAACCCAAACTACTAAAGAGTCCAAGTCAGAAAGAAAAAAGAAAAAGAAAAGAAAGAAAAATGCCATGGAGACTTCTGACATTACAGACAACTGTGTTTAAGGGACTCCTAGTAAAATGTGCCTTGTCATATACCAAGATGTTTCGTGACAGAAGCTCATGGTCGGTCTGGGTGTTGATAAGGGCGGCACTGATATGCCAGCATGTATTTCTATGAAAACAAAGTAACTATTGATAATCACTGTTCTGTGAAGTGCAGCCTGGTAACCATTCATCTCATGGGTTGTGCTTCACTTTTTCTTCCCTGGGATAGGGATAAGTCAGCTCTGGACTTAACCAACCTCATTGCCCCAGGGTTTAGATGTAGTTATTGACAGAGATTACTGTGTGGAGGTGCACAGTTGCTTAGGATGGCAAGCACTCTAAAGCAACAAATTTTGCAGTCCAGGGAATATATCTGAAGCGGTGTGTCATATACCTTCCTCAAAGCGGTCTTTGAGCCTGGGACCTGTCAGAGTCATTCTTGAACGGCTGGTCTCACTTACATTTGTAATCCTGCTGAAAGTGCATGGTGAGACCGCTGAGCCTTCCCCTTGGGGTGATTTACTACAGAACACACCAGGCTCCTTTTATGGAAGGCTTTTATATGCTGCTAAATGTCTCCTATTTTGCAGCCCCATTGATTACGGCAGTAAAATTCCACTGAGAGATGTCATTAAAAGGGAAGAGAAAAATTATTTATAATGTGCAGAGTAAATATTTAAAATGAAAAACATGCCCCTTCCATAAAAGTGGATTACTCATGGGAATTGTCATTGCAAGGTGCGGGGTGTCACACAGAGTTGTGCCACTTAAATAATAGAATTCAAATAGAATGCAATTAAGAATAGTAAATTTAAGATTACTCATTCTACATTTGTATGTACATTAGTTAAGTCAAATATTTTAATGTAAAATACACATTTGTAGATGTAAATTTAAGCACAAAATGTATAGTTGTGAATTCCATTCACACAAGAGCATCCAATAATCTGTAGTTGTTAAAAGTGTTGGGGACAGGAGCCTAACATAGTGATTTGATATTAGTTGCTATTTAAGTTTGAACAGTCATTATCAGTTGAAGAACATCCTTTGCCTTATCTGCTTTTAAGACTGCACAGCACTCAAAATATCTTCAGTTATTCAGCTGAAAGCTTTCTGTAAATTTCATGAGAAATCTTTTGGAATATTTGACTTTGTCGGGTCAATTTCATTTTTTTTTTTTTGATTCAAATAAAACTAAATTTTGAAAATTCCAAGTTACATCTAACGTAAATAAGTTATGTAAGGGACACAATTCTTACATAAGAGAAAGATAGCATTATTATTTGATGTATAGAAAATTTTCTTAAATCTGTACCAATAATTCATAGCTGATCATTTGTCCTACAGTTTCTTATTTGAATGCATTCTGTGAACAGCCTGGTTGTCAGCTCAGTGTTTCATATTTGAATAGTAATGAATTAAATATTGGGCAGTCCAACCTCACTTAAACTGAGTTAAGGACTGGGTTCTCATTGGCTGTCAGTCTTGTAAACAGGTTCTCCAGTTATGAGGGAAGTCTTGTGCATAAGTGATAAAGATTTATCTGCTGCAGAGGTGGTTGGGCTGGGCACACTGAGGCCCGCTGACAAGCAAACACACTAGTATTTGGAAATGCCCTGAATTGTATCATGTAGTTCTCCGAACCAGACTTTTGCACAATGTCCAGTGGGTTTCCATAGCCTTTTTAACGCATATTTTGCCCTACCTAGCATGTTTTTCCAGATTCAATTTTTACAATAAAAATGTATATTTACAATTATGGAGCTTTCTGTAGAATAAAATAATAATTAATGCAATTTTTGCATTATTCTTTGCTCTCTTTGACCTAAAACCCTAATACCCACGCCAGCACATTGCTAGCAACTGTGCTGTAGACATTTGTTAGTTATTTTTACCACACTGACATCAGCTGGGTTCAAAGATTAATTACAGGTAACATGGCGCAATAAGTAATATAGGGACAATGCTCAAACATTTTTTGACTCATGCATGAAAAAACAAATATAAAGTTTCACTTTTTTGTGTGGTAATACTGTAAGAGACCAACAGCAGCCAATACTTCTCAAATGATTTATTATTCTGCACTGTTCTACTAAATATATTGCACTCCTGGACTACAGCACACTGGTGTAGTAGAAGATGCCCAATTATGGACCTCTGCATTTGTTAAATTTAATTATATCAAACTCGTTTTTTTATTTTATTTGTAGTTGTAGGATTTTTAAAATGTGTTTAAAAGTGTTCATGATGTCTAAAAATGGGGCATATCAGCTATAATGCAAATAGAATTAAATTTTTCTACTCAAGGAAAATGTGTATGTATTTATAATCTGAGGAAAGCCAAAAATCTTTCTTATATATATTCAGTGTTGCAAAATATAATTAAACATATGCTTAAAGACACTATGCAAGCAAGTGATGAATGTCTGTCTGTTTAAATGACATACTTTTTTAATGATAGCATTGTTTTACTGTTTGCAATTAAACATATAATCATCATTTTGAGTTCACTTATTATACTTTTAACTTTAAAACTATCAGTGACTTTCTGATTTACCTCACTGTCCTTTAAGTATAATAAAGATATAATCAAAGGTTTAATTCTTCTTCTGAAGTAAGATAAACGCACATTTTATAGATAATGGAAGTTAATCACAGTGGATTATAAGATATATTTCATTTTTATCTTGTAATGTAGATATTTAGAAAAGTAAAACAATGTGTAATTTTGCTTTAATGCATGTTAACTTTGTATTGAGATGATTGCCATTGTGATAGTTAAGTGTGCTGCCATTAAATATTGATGTTCTTGAAAGTGGGTGTATATTAGCAGGCAAAATTAAAAACCTCATTGTCTTCAAATTTAGACTCTGCATTTCATGCTTGAGGAGGTAAAAGAATGTATTCTAAAACTAAACCTTAAAACTATGATAAAAGCATATATGGTGTGTGTGTGTGTGTGTGTGTGTGTGTGTGTGTGTCTGTCTGTGTCTGTGTCTGTGTGTGGTATGGTAAAAAATTATATTTAAAAAGACACTTACAATGTGGTTTCTGGTGCTGAAAAGTCACTGTACTGTGTGCTGCCGTTGGATTGCTGAGGACCAAGGGAAGTCTCTTCACTTCTGCTGCTTCCCTGTGTACTGGCTAGGCTGTCACTGCCAGTTGGAGACTTTTGGAAAGAGCTGGCCATGCCTGACTCAACTTTCCATAGAAAACAAGGGCAGCGTGTCCGCAGTTCCTTATAAAAAGAATTGAGCCACAGAGTGGACAGCCATGGGCAGCCCATCAGGTTCTTAAATGCAGTACGAAACTCTGGAGTCCGACAGTAGATGATGGGATTGAGGCCGGAGTTGATATAACCCAGCCAGTTTAACAGTCGGAATATTTCTTTTTTAGGAATACCTCTGTTAAAAGCATTAATGATGTTGGCAACAAAAAATGGCAGCCAGCAAACTGTGAAGACCCCCATGATGATACCCAAAGTTTTAAGGGCCTTGTGCTCTTTGACAAGTATCAGTCGTGATGGCCTGCGCTTGGCGCTTTTTCTCTTCATTGCACTGTTATTGCTGCTGGACCCTGCAGGTGCGGATGGCAACATATTGTTGAAGTGAGAGCCAACTTGCACCTGTGCCGGTGGATTCTCATTCTGAAAACGTGTCCGATTCTTATCTATTAGCTTGAACTGCCGGTTTGCTATTAAATAGACTCGGGCATAAACAAATATCATTATAAACAGTGGAATGTAAAAAGACACTATAGAGGATATAATAGCATAAACCTTGTTGGTCACAAAGTCACAGCATTTTGGCTCGTCATAGCATTTATTTGCTTCTGGGTCATCCTTGTCCTTCCAAAGCCCTTGCATTACTGGTACAAAGGAAATTAGTGCTGACACAACCCACACTAAACAAACTATTACTCTGGCGCGCCACTTACTGAGCAGAACTTTGTGTCGCAGGGGTTTTGTTATAGCGATATACCGATCCACTGCAATGACACAAAGCGTCTCACAGCTCGCTGTCACACAGAGAACATCAACAGAAGTCCAGAGGTCACAAAATTTTGAACCCAGCTGCCATTCTTCTGTCAACAAAACAGTGGCTCCAGGAGGCACCACAAGGACCCCCATGATGAGGTCTGCACACGCTAGGGACATAATGAAGATGTTTGTCGTCGTTTGCAGCTGTGGAGTACGTGCTACCGCAATAATGACCAACAGGTTTCCCACCACTATGACAAGTATGATGAAGATCAGTACGACAATGAGCTTTTCTCCCATGGGTGTTAGGCCCCCAGACGTTGTATTATTCATGTTGTTGATCCTTGTTTACTCAGGCAACTCAGCCACTAGAAGTTGAAAGTGTTTGGTTTTCACATCAAAGTTAGCACAGAAAAGATTATAATTAACCTCTTACAATCATCATACATATGAATTTGCTCAAACTCTGAGGTAGTTTTTCTCAATGAATAGTGTTTTTTTTTTCTGCGCCGTTAATGATTACATTTCACACCTTGGGAGTCTTGTTTGGAAGTGCTCAGACAGGAGTAGTAGTGACTCGTCATCCCTCCAAAGTTGTGATTGTTTCTGGAAGTTCTTGCAGGCAACAAAAACATGTTTTCCAAAAAAGATGAATCCACAGTGTCCACAAAGCCAAAACAACATTAATTCACAAAGTTCCGGCACTTTCATTAATCCAAGAAAAATGTCAAAATATCAAGTTAAAAAAGTTTTGAAGAAGAAAAGCCAGTCTTTTCCAGTGAAATAGATCCACTGGGATCAGTTGCTTAGGGTTTTTTTTCACAGAATCATGCATGAGTCTCAATGCCACAGTTGGACTGTCTGGAGATCAGGAAAACAGTGACGCTGTTACAAGATCCACCAGAGTGCACCAGAGTGGCTGGCCAATCTTTCTTTTGGTCTCTCTCTCTCTCACACACGCTTGCTCTCTCTCCCACACACTCTCTCTCAGTGCAGGTTGCCCAAGATTGTATTGGCTGTAATCACACCCTGGCTGAACGCAGAGAGGAGGAGTTGAAAAGTGTGCCTGTGTGTTGAAGCCATACAGGGATCTGTACCCTGACAAAGCCACACACATGTGAATAATCACACACATAGAGAGAAAGAGGGGAGACAAATTAAAGGAAAATTGAAAATTCAGAGTCTTAGGTGTTGGGCCATCTCATGTGGTCAGAATTGATCCTGCAAGTATTCAAAGTGCTACACGAGGGACAAACATGACTCATCCAAAAAAATGTTCCCTCATTTGGTGTTTTGATGATGGTGGTGGTGTAGAGCTCTGTCTAACTTGTTGGTTCAAAGTCTCCCATAGATATTCATTTTGATTTAGATCATGAGCATATAATGAGCATAATTTTAATACACAACAAACCATTTGGTGAGCTCTTGTGTCCCATGGATTAGGGGATCATTATACTAGAAGAGATAATTACCACCACGATAGAAATTTTATGTCATAGCATAAAGATGATCACTCAGAACATTTTTTATTGATTTGCACTGACACTTCACTCTACGAATGCTTGTGGACCCAAATCATTGAGTGATAGAGACACAACATCCCCTCACTTAGGGGTTAAGGGTTCTGGGTTTTTTTTCCTTGTACATGTTACTCATCTGCACATATATACAGTAAGTGCAACCAAAGAACTACTCCTGCGTTGAAGATGTAAAAATAATATCAAATGCTCTTTTAAACACATAATAGCTTGAAGATTTAAAAGTAAAGGATGATGAACAGCTCTTTAATGCACTTTTGTTGTGTTGAATGTATTCTAAGCTTGTTAACACATTAACCATATCTGTCACCTGACAATGTCAACAATGTGACAGTCACTGCTGGCTTTTTCTGTGATTGGCAAATGCTGCTGGATTATGTCAAACACACACTACCAAGCTTCATTCATTTGAACACAAGCTTTGCAGTAAACACAAAAATATATGTAGCTTTCATGTTTAGCTGTTTAATTGTGAGTGTACCTCATTATCTCTGTTTTAACAACACCACTCTAAAGGTTTCAAAAGATTTATTTGTAATACAGTTTGTGGTCAGCTTCTTAGACCACAAGGCACGAGGCAAAACCAACTGCAGAGAACAGGAAACAAGTGCCCTCTCTTTGACTCAGAGCAGTAAAGAAAATAATAGATCACTATCTCACTGTTGCTCAAGCCAGTGCAGTGAAGAAGAACAATCAGGCAAATGCCTTTCATGCGATTCACTTCAGATATCCAGCATTCTGCTACGGCGCTGAGGTGTCTTGTCGCCAAGCGGCTCCTTCTTTGGTCTGATCATTCTTCAGCTGCAGCTATGATTTTTCTCTGCTTATTCCTACCTTGTATTTTATGTCTGCTTACTTAGGATAAACAAGAGAATGCTCACATACAAATTGGGATTTTTTGGTAGCAAGTTTTGATTGATTCAGATTTAACAGTTTCTTCTCCAAAGCAGTTATAATTGATGTCTTTGTAATAGCAAATGTATTCACTGAATACAGAATAAAAAGAAGGTAACAATGGAAAGACAACTCAGTGAGGGTTCACAGGGCTTTACAATCCACTCAGTTTTTAGCAAGCTTTCAGCATTACTGCTTTAGTGTACTCTCATTCATTTTTTTTAAATCACTGTGTATCTTTTCCATTTTAACTCCGAAAAAAGCACAATACTTCTGTACAGACTAAAGAAGCAGTTTGTTATATTAAAACCTTTGCATGATGGGACGTGGACTTTGTAATTTTCCCCAACTGGAATTAATGAAGAATTCTGATATCGATTCTTTGTAGCCAGGCCAATTGTTTCCCATGTTGGGAGTCTTCATACAAAATTGAGTTTACCAGTTGCGTGATTGGGCTGTGTGTGCTTTTCTTTACAATTATGTACATGTCTGCTTTGCTCCCCAATTTAGGTTTTAGATAGGCTGGGTCACTTTGTCACTCATCTGACTGGAAGTTGTGGAGTTGTAAGTGCATTCTCAAAAGGAAGCAGCAGGCAAAAGCAAAACAGTGTTGCCTTTCTAAACTTGATGACCAAGAGGCCCCATCTGACAGCATTTCTGCAGATGAAGGTCACCGCTGTGGAGTTGACAGTTTGACAGCTGCTCATTTGTCTTTGCGTGAGAAGATGCCATTGGTGGATCTGGACCTGGTCCTAGTCTAGTCAAGCATGGCAGCTGGCAAAAGCTGAGATGTTGATAGTGGATTTAGCCGTGACCGCTTTCTCACCATTACATAAACAGGCCTGTAATTTAGCATTAAGATTCTGTGCACACAGTCATTTAGACTGATTAATTAATTGCTGGCAAGAAAAAAAGCATTTTTATTCAATTTGTACATCTGACAAGACTAATGCTTTTTGTTGAGGATTATGAGCTTTAGTTGGTTTACCATTTTACACTATATGTATGCCGTGGGTTAACATGGTACACCAGTGCACTTAATGAGAGAAATATGTCACTAAAATGCAATGCTTCTACCTGATGAGATCGATGAGAGATTTGTTTGACAGCAACAGCATATTTCCTAGAGAGAAAATGATTTACAGTGAGCACAGAAGTCCAGGATTTGCTCAATCCATTATGGCAGTCTGTAAATAGTCAGAGCAGTTATGAGGATTTAGAAAGCCTGTTTATTGCAAACTCACTCCCCATATATACTATATCCTGGGAATGTTTCCTTCTTCTCCATGGAAACCTCAAAAGCGATATGCCTCACTCCTCTTGCATTCAAAACACTTCTTTGTTAAAACTTAGAGCATATAGCACAGGTTTGATCTGTGAACGCCATCTGGCCTTTACAAACTTGCATTTCAATCCACAGTACCATCCATCTGGTCTTTGCCAGCACTCATATTACTGTAAACATCTTTGCAGTCATTCTCCCAGTCATTTTCAATGACATAACCCCCAAGTTGTAAATTTGTCTACATCAGAGTTTGTTCTTATTCAGCAGCACTCATTGTTGGTCATTTGCTTAATAGAAGAGTAAGTACTCAAGTTGTTTGGTTCTGCTAAAGTGCCACCCATTGCTTTTCCAGAAGTAGACAAGATATGTTTAATATCTTCATCTTGTCAAACAAAAGTAGAACAGGAGCCAGCAGTATGAGGGGAAAGCTCAAAAGAGATCAAGTAATTCCATTTAGCTCCACTTTGTATTTGATTACATAATCCATGTCATGTTTAGGCCTCAATGGGAGCAGTTATATCCAATAATAAATTTAGCTGGGATTCTTTTCACGCCACAGATTCACAGGGTTTTGGTTTATTGTAACTTCTCTTAACGTCAGATATTTAGAATTCTGAATGCTTCCTGTGAGTTTATTTGCTAATTTCTTCGTGTGTGTGTGTGTGTGTTTGTGTGCATGTGTAGGTGTATATGTGTGTGAGCAGCCAAGAGCGCGTGTGCATGTGTTTACACAGGAAACTCTCCATTAGATGGAGAAGCTAATCAAGGCTAGAAGGAGTGGCTCCAAGAGCAAAACAAATGATGGATCTCCTGTATCTTGATAGAAAAGGAGCATGATATGCTGTATGGTGATGTGCATAAAATATAAAGTGCATTAGGAATCAGAAGAGTGTGGAGATATCTACTGGTACTATATCACAGATATCTAAACAAAAAACATTTGGTCATCATGTTTGCATCCTGTGGGGCAAACAAATCCCCAGAGCAGTTCCTTTGCCAGCAGATATATAGTGTGAAACCATGTGTTGAGGTGAGAGGAGGGTGGTTTAGAAACCACGCTGTACAGCCTTCCGCAACTATCATGGTATGTTTAAATCACGCTCAGTTAGTGCTGAGCGGAACCACATGCTAAAGTTTTCCAGGGATGTGTACAGGGAATACTGAGTGCTTAAGGCCTCTGTCACCTCATACAAAGCATTGGGACGTCCACTTACAATGTCCGGCTATTTCTGAGGGCCAGTGGTGTTTTGTCCTGACCACCCCCCTGAATACAAACAGATGCTTTCAAGCTCAAGTTCTTAATACTTAAAAGAACAAAAAGTTGCAGAATATTTTGCAAAAGTGCCTGTTTTCCATGTCGAAATATTTTGAATGAGATTTTTCCACTTTTTAGATCTGAGACAACAAACACTGCATAGTCTGCACTGCGCAACTGGGTTAACTCTAAATACTTGTGTTTAATTTGAAGCTGTGCTTGTCTAAGATTCACTGCTTACACATATTAGGATTATAAAAACAAATATGTAGTATAGAGTATAAATATATAGTACACAAAAGAGGCCACAAAATATAAATCTTAATTGGCAATGCCTTCCAAGCATAAAATGTGGAAAGTAATATAATCCACATAAACATTTGTAAACAAGGATTATTTTTAAGTTAAGTATGTTTTTTTTCCAGTGGCACAATCCAGGCTCCATGAAGCATGTCCATCTGTTTGTTTTTTAAACCACTCTTCCTGCTGAGGGTTGTGGGTGATCCCAGAGAAGTGATCTCGTTGATGTGTGGTTTATTTACTTTACTTGGGCACAGTGGTTGCTTAGTCAATTTACTCTTTGTTTTTTTATGTAACATCAGTAAGTCAGAGATTTTGTCTTGCATCTGTTCATACAATACACACAGAAGATTAATTACTTTAGTTCGGTGGGGTTGTCACTCAGTATATAGTCTACCAACAGAAATCTGTCTCCATAGTGTTCCTCCTGTAAGCAGCCTGTCATTTTAGTGTTCATTCTTCAGCATGGAGGAAGCTTTGCTTGTTTTCTTTGAGAGTACCCATACAGAACACAGCTTCTAAGTACAAAACAGGATACAAGTTACAGGCAGCAGGGTGCTTAATTGAGTGTCTTGTTTGGCTACTTTTGAAAGCAAAGCACTGTCACGACACATTATGAGTAAAAACCATGCTGGTGTTTCCATTTATTAAACACTGAAACAAAAATATCTGTGACCTCCTCTGCTGCTTGTGATGAAACCGCTAAATCCTTTGTCCAGAGAAGCAGGTCAGTATGAGGTTGTAAATCCGCAGGACTGTTGGCGATGGCCATTACAACACGCTATAAAAAAATACAGACACACGGTCTGCCATTACTGTTGAAAGGCAAACAATAAATTAGAGCCAAAGGTTGACAATGGCTCTATATCTTAATAAAAGAAGTGGTTTGCTTCTGATCATCCTCTGAATCAGTGTCAGAGTGAGGAAGGCAGGAGTGCAGGGTGCTGGCGCCAGAGATAAAGACACACAGACACAGAAAGAGAAGAGCTCTGTTTCAGCTATCATCTGGGCCTGCGGGGATCAGTGACTACAGCTAGTGTCAGCAGCATGTTAACCCTGAACAGTGAGCTTCAGTTTAGTTGACATTAATCATCATAAAATCTCATTAATGCTTGTGATCTCACTGAATTAGTGATAGAAGTACTGATGAGAGCCTCTGGTAGGTGAAATCCTTTTTTAAGGTAAACATGCCAGATAAAGATTAGCTACAGTGGAAATTTGATGTCTGGTGTGATGACAGTCTTGTCAGTACAAAAGAAGAATGTGAGCCAAAACAATAGGCAGGTAATTGAGCAGAAAAAGGTTAAATAGGGGCACAAGAATAGAACTGCATGAATAAAAGAGAGCAAATGACCAATAGACAGCTTAAAAACTGGAAAAAGAAGAAACTCAAAGTTTATTATATCAAACTGCAGCTGAATGTGACTTATTTGTAATTATATAGCTTATTTTTTATTTAGTATCCTTTCACTTTTGCCTAATACAGTTTTGTGCAACAAATTCAAAGTAAAGTGATGATCCTTCCTAAAATAATGCTTTAGTGGCAATAGTTTCTTACTAGTTTCACTTGTGGACAGTTTTTCAAGTCAGTTTTAGTTAGTGGCAGTTTTTCAAAAGAACTTTCCAGTTATTTTTTACATAGTTCTTAAGATAAGAACGAATTGGTAAAGTAGAATTAAGCATTATGAAAAAAAAAATTAAGGACCACACCACATTTGCATGATCATAGCGTGTAAGCTCTGAGACTAAGGACAGCAGTCCTCTTTTTGTAGTTTGGTTATCAGCTGTTCAATGATAGGATCTGGGTAGCTGTTTTCTAAATTGAGACAAGTTTGAACACACTAGACATTATGAATGCATTCAAGATTGTAAGATGTGGGTAGTTCTAGGAATAGACTTATTGCCCTGTTATTGTTATCTTCCAAATCATCATTCCATCTTCATATACAATAGATTTCATGTTGCTGCACCCTTCAAAAATTTAGGTCTGTCACGTTGCTCTTCCTCTATTTTTGTTGCATAAAAGATATTTTATGTATAAGCCAAAGCTTTTGTGACTCATTATTTGACTTCATTTCTCTCAACATTAATGACAAATTAGACACTGCAGACATTAACTCCAGTGATATTTTGACTTGCTCCAGTGTACAATATGTACAGTCACAGTGAAAGAGAGATACACACTCATTTTCCAAACTAATGCCAAAGCCCTGCCCAGTCTGAGTGAGCACTTTGGGCCTTACTTAATAAACAAGGTGTACCACCAATTTTCTCTGGCTGCATGAAGTCTAGTATGTAATACTTAAGACGTGAGTAACCCATCAATCAGCCTTTTTCTTGGTAATTGATGCATAAACAGTACTTATGAGGGCTCACAGACCCCTTTTGACAGGCCTGCATCCTCAGGAGTCATACTTCAGTAAATAAATAAAAATAAAGTAAATGTTTCCACCAACTTGTCATGTACACATTTGAGAAAAGTGCCCTAGCCACAGTAGTTCAACGGACATCATTGTATCTTGAATTGCACCGCACCACCCACATTAAGTGTCCTTATTACAGACCAAGTAATTTATTGTATTTTGAAAAAAGCTCCCTCATTACTTCTTGTAATATGCTGTTTGTAATCCTGCTGTGGTGTATTTGGTGAGACCACAGATCATTTGGACTGTAAGCAGGTTATTCTCTTTTACAATTTATATGAGCAGAATCACCTGATAAAACAGACGAAACAAACACATTCATGATGCCAGTGTTACACATACAGTACACCCTGTTCTGGTGTAGTTGTGGGGACATTACACTGACTACTATTCATCCCCTAATCTCAATCTCTGTAACCTTACCCTGAACCCACATCACTTAACCTTAATTCCTCTACAGAACCAAACCCTTATATACTGCATTCCTCCATTTCTTTTAATCCCTCAAACATGCACTTTAGTACATCTACACAAAAGCTATATGTATCGAGTATGTAAACACTACTCCCAGTTTACGTGCTGGGTGACTGGGAATGTAAGAAACCACAACAGAAAAATGATAGAAGATAATCTCAGGCATGTGGGCGGAGAGTGAGAAGTGAGGACAAACCAGCACAAGTATTTTTGTCTTTAAACTATGTCAGCTTGACCTGTGGCAGGCTCCAACTTTGGACAAGAGGCATGAGGTGAAAATTAAATTTAAGCACCAACTTGTGGCATCTTTAGTAACACCAACACACCAGAAATGCATCGCTCCAAAAGTCACACCCTCCCCCATCTCAGGTGAGTACTGAGCACAGTCCACTTTGGAGGTGGCAACTAAATAAATAAAACCAAATATCTACATTAGCAAACAACAAACAAAATATAACATGAAAAATAAATACTTACAGATATATACGAATTCCTAAAATTGATCCCATAACCTCCATTTAGCTTAAATAATTGCCTACACTAAAGTATTTTTCCTAAACTCCCCTAACCTGTCCTAATGGTGTGCCCCAAGGGCTCTTAAGCAGGCAGCTGAAAGGATAACAAGAAGGGGCCCGCGGCCTTGGCTGGTGGCGCTGGGGTCGCGGGCCCTGCGCGGGGGTGATGCGGGTGGGCGGGGGCTGGTTGGCGGTGGTGCACTCTGTTTGCCAGCTGCCAGTGGAGTTTGCAGGAGGAAGAAGAGGAAGAGGAGCACCACCTGAACTCTGCATTCAGGCTTTGGTGCAATTTTTGGTTTGAAAGGGCCCACGGTCTTGGCTGATGTCGCCAGGGTCGCGGGCCCTGCGCAGGGATGATATGGGTGAACTTGATACTAGTTGGTGGCAGTAATGCACTCTGTTTTCCAACCGCCAATAAAGAAGAAGAAGAAGAAGAAGAAGGAGGATAACGAGGAAAAGAGGGAGAGGGCCTGCAGCCTTGGCTGATGGCGCCAGGGTCTGCATAAGGATGACACGGGTGAACAGAATACTAGTTGGTGCACTATTTTGTTGTTTGCCAACCGCCAATAAAATTTACAAGAAGAAGAAGATAACAAGGAAAGGAGAGCACCAACAAAAGTTATAAAAATTGAACACAACATGAAGTTTACTAAACCATATAACACAAAAATATATATTTTAAAATAATTATTTATTGTGAACAGTTGTGACTGAGATGTCCACCTCACACAGGAAGGATAGCCAGCCCCACACTGTCACTAACTAAATTCAACTAATTTCAACAAAGAAATTTTCAAACAATATCAATAATCATTTACAAATAAATATAAAGTAAGGTAATAGAACCCCTGGTTTTCATTAAAAACTTCAGGTATTATATGATTTAATACAATATTTCATCATACTATGATTTTTTTAAACTGAACACCACAAGCTACAGTTTCCAAAGAGTGAGAGTGAGAGAGAAAACATGTAAAAATTACCAAGTATTGCTTTCACCTCATGGATCTGTTTGTCTGTCAGCATGGCAAAATCCTGTAAACACCTACACAACAAAAGGTCAGTTTAGAGTCAGTTGGTAGGTATCTCCCTGTCTGCATGCAGAACTTGTCAGTGTGATAGTATCACAACTACAGAGATGCAGTCAGAAAATGGTACACGTGTGATTCAAAGCCAACCCATGAGTACAGAAAATATGTTGGTTGAATGAAGCAACAATGTTTCTGTTTTCAATATTTCCAGCATTCATACCAGCTTAAAACCTGGTTGTACTGTATTACTTGATAAATAGTAAGATTCCTGTGCACTTTCATATTAGACTGTACTCATTTTTGCAAAGTGCTACTTTTTATTATTAATGAAAGTTGGAAAAAACACAGCAGTTAATTTAAAAATATCCCCAGGCTACTACATCAAGACCATATGACAGATACACCACAGTCTATGTGGCCTTCTCCTTAATTTGAAAAGATGGAGAAAAGTGGTAAACCCTTGTCACTGCTAACCACACCTCATATAATAATGATTATAATATATAGTACTTTAAAAAACAGTTACAAAGTGATTTGCAGTTGTAATAATAATGCCTTTCCCAGCACTCATGGGGTGAAGGGCAGGATTCGCCCTGGGCAGGTCACCAGTCTATCACAAAGCTAACACAGAGAGACAGAGAACCATTCACATTCATATTCACACCTACCCACCTTTGGGCGGCTATGGCTCAGGAGGTAGAGCAGGTTGTCTTTCAATAAGAACGTTGGCAGTTCAATCACTGAGTTCTCCAGTCTATGTGCCAAAATGTTCTTGGGCAAGACACAGGATAATAAGGAGACACAGAGGGGACTAAAATTAGACAAAACATAAATGGAAGCTAGAACTAAGATGAAACAAGAACTGAGGGCCCTGTCACACATGACGATTTAACAAGCTTATGCCGACGCATCCAAATTCCTCTAAAACGCTGGCATAACCAGAACAGTGATGTTAAATGGGCGTATAAACAATGTATTGCTAACATATACAGAATGTAATACCAACAAATGCTAGCGTATTGTTGCATTCACAACTTGAAGCCCATTTATACCACTTCCCTTAAACACACTGCATACGCAGTTATACTGTAGCTGTATGTTAGAAACACGTTCTGTATGACTTGATTACGTCAAATATGTTTACAAATGTCACTATCCATTAGAGGTAAGTTTGATACATGCACATATATTAAAAACACATTACTCATAGTTTATTAATACGGTTTGGGTACGCTAGACATTATCTCCACGTATTTCGACATAGGAGTAACGCGAGTCCCCGTATACATAAAGTACCTGCAACATATAGTCTGCAACATATCAAAAAATATTAAAGTGTTAAATCTAAGTGCTGAAACTGAATTTAAAAAAAACTCCCCTCACTCAGATCACTTAGCATCAAAGATGAAAATTTTAATAACGCTATTTTTAGTTGGTTGTTTAATATGTTTAACATGACTGTGATATGACAGTTATAGTATTTTTTTTTGTATTTTATACTTCATGCGTTTTGTTGTTAAGTGGCCGCCCCACCTCACACATAATTTCATAATCAAAGTTTTTATTATGTTATATTTGTTTTTAGATAATCATGCTAATATTGGGACTGTAAAAATAATATAACCTGGTACAGTATAAGCCAAATGATTTTAAAAGACAAGGCTTCGGATGTTAAGATGACTTGCTTATCGACACAATAAAACAACGTGTCAAAAAGCTAAGTTACGAGAGAAAAGTTGATACATCAGGTTCCTCAGCAATTCAAATTGTGTCTTCTCAGTGTGCAAGTAAAGGACAGTTGTATGCCTGTTGATAAGCTTATTCAGTTGTGGTTGAGAGTTTTTTAAGAGAATATTTTATAAGTCTCCTTTCAGTCTTAGGATAAAAAAACTAAGCTCAGCCAGTTAGGACATACTGTCAGTCCTAGGAGGTTTTGTAAATACTGTCCCAGATTTGTTTATTTAATGGATACTTAAGTTAAAGTAAACCAAAAATATGTAGCCTGCAAACCCTCACATCACATTTTTAAGACATTACAGGTGACAGTGTGCTGTGGTATAATGAACAACTTTGTGCAAAGATTTTGACATGTTCAGCTGAGCAGTGTGTGCATACTGCTGCCAACTCGCGTTTACGACAGTGTAAATGTGCCAACTTCAGTTTGAAGTACACTACCAGGCTTGTCCTTATACTAAGCAATAATATGATCAGATATGTTGACATAAGAAAAAAATGTATTTAGCATCAAGATAGCAATTAAGAAAACAAACCAACAGAAGTGCTTTTGGCAGTCATGCAACACTGTGCCACATTGATTGTTTTGAAAACAGAGCTACTAGACTGATAAAGCCATAAGAATTGTGCCAGAGGCTTTTTTTAAACCCAAGTGGAAAAACTAAGAAGATGACAAACATTTTCTTTCAACTGCATCCCCAATATTGTAGACAGGCAAGACAGATTTCCAGAACAAGTAACCAAAACATGACAAAATTAATCAATGACAAAAAAAATATTTGGTCTTACCACGAGGCTATAATGCACCATCTTTTGAAGGTTTAAATTGGTAATGTAATCACAAGTGGTATTAATTACTCTGCCAAATTTAGCCTGTGGTGTAAATTGCAAGCCATGGATGATTGCTGTAAGGTGAGAGAAAGAGGGTCAGATATCCCATAAGTCATTGCTCTATGCTAAATTATATGAGACAATAACATTTATCACAGCTACACAGATAATACTCACATTTGGGGGCATTCACACGGGAAGTGCTCATCATGCACTGCTTTATTGTAGGTCACTAGCGGGCATTCCAGGCTTCTGTTGATTAGATAACCCTCCAGTATATTTACCACCCTGTCATATGTCAATCAATGTATCTTTCGCTCTCGTTGGTAGTCGCTTCACTCACTTGCATATAAGTTGAGAAGTTTAACTTGTGACCCGCCCACTTTGCATCACCAGTCAGTAGTCCCTGAAAGTCACCACTTAATGACTTTTTTTGGTGTCTGGTCACCATGCCACTGTGAACTCTGCATGTACGAGATTCTTTATTTAGCTCTTTCACCAAGTGACTTTGATCCCATAGACTTACTCTGTTAGTAATTAAATCAAGTAAATATTGTGTGCTTGATTTTTCAATAAAGTGATGATAAGACAACAGCAAGGGAGTTATTGCTCAGTTTTATTACAGAGTAATAAAGACAAAATGTATCACAGCATCTTTACAGGTGCAGGTCTGATTTGGCAGACATGTCAACACAGTTATCTAGTAGAAATAATGCCAATTAAATGCCACATGTGAACCCTCTTCTTTGAGTAAAGGTCCAAATGATGTTCTCCTTTTTTTATATCTGGTATCTATCAGTCTACCTCTTCATCTTTTCTGTCCTTTAACAACAGGATTCTTTATTATATTTTTCTAGGAACAGTTTCCACAGTGACTATGGTTGTTCCACCTACTTCATTTCCACATTGGCTACAGGCTTGGAAAAAACAACAGTGCATCACTTTTCCTGTTTACGATATACACAGTAATAAAAAGTGCATTTTAAAAAATGCTGTTTGCCTGTTTAAACAATTAAAATCTGTTTATTCTGAACACTGAATTACTCCCTGTCTTTCAGTTTTTTTTCCCTTGGCTCTCCATTAAAGAAGCATTTTCAGAATGCAGCTCAAGAATCTGTGGCCAAAATATATGTCTAATTCCTTCAAAGAACAGAAACCCTGAAGAACACTTTGATCTTTAGGAACAACCAGGTTGGAGTCCAGTCTAAACAGAGTAAAGTTAAATTCAGCTGCAGTGTTGCACACAGATGGAAAAAGCTTCTAAATGATCTCAGCTCCTGCTTTCTCTATGCAAAACATGGTGAGGTGTTTGATAAAGCTACATTGTCTTGCATAGATATATCCAGCAGCACTATCACAAAGAACTATAACCTAAAGTAGCCCCAAAACTGTTGAGTTGTCGATGACTGGCTCAGTCCTGTTTTGTAAGGGACTGTGAGGGTCCTGGGAAGATCGCGTGGTTTATTTTTTGGTTAGGAATACTTCAAGTTTTGAGCTGTTATGATTTATTTTCACTTTGGTTTTCTATCTTATTTCCACCTTCTGTTGTACGAGCAAGTGTATTTCAGCATGCATCCGCCATCCGGGGAACACTTGCTCATGCTGTGGTTGAAGTACAGTGGATGTAGAAAGTGTACAAACCCACATTAAAATAACAGGTTTTTCTGATGTAAAAAGAAAAATGGGACCATGATAAATAATTACAAAATGTTTTCCACCTTTACTACTACCTATAACAGATTTGTTTCTTTTTCAATTAAACTGTACAGGTTATAGATCACATTAAAGGTGGAAAAAGTTTAGAAATTATTTATTGTGGTCTCTTTTTTAACTTTAAAAAACTTGGTATTTTAACAGGGGTGTGACTTTCTATATCCTGTGTACAACTACAACATTGTAACAAATAGAAATGAAAGCCTTCAGCTGTATGGCATAAAATACACACAAAGACCATGAGTGGGAGCAAAAAATGACATAGTAAAGGTAGAGCGCAGCGATCAACACAAAACAAATTAACTTCTCTTTATTCAGATAAGCTGTGTCAGCATTGGCTTCAGACAGAATTTTCCCCATTTTAAGGAGCCAAGGGATACACTTGGAGAAAAATCACAACTACACTTGCCAGCGTTTGCATACTGAAAAATCTTAAAATCCAATACATAGTATGCGTGCCAAATGCAGAGAAATCTTTCCTTATGTGGGGCCACTTAAAGGTCACTTACTAGATCTATTTACTGGTGGCGCCTTCATATTATAGCATGCATATAAGAATGTTAAGACTCAGCATCTTTCTGAGAGGCATGAAGGACCTATGGTTCCTCTTTGATTTTTTAAGAAAAAGACCTTGCATAGTTAACATGCCTTTTCTTCCTGTAGGACCTGCTACATATGTAATGTCTTCAGAGAGACACATTGTTGTCCATGTGGAAGGTGGATTTGCATATATCAACCAGTAGTGCTGCACTTTCCTCTCCTCAGCAGAACATACTGCAATAAATATTACTGCACAAATAAACCTGGTCACATAAGATTCCCACAACCTTTCCACATTGAGTGTTTTCTGCATATGACTTTTTTGCAGCATATCACATTAAAATGCTACACCACAAGTATGTTGACACTGGTCATTCTTGTTTTATTTTGTTGTAATGAATATTCAGCTGATGGCTACATGCACTGCATCACTTAAATTGCATGCGATCAGAAATTTTTGAGCATGAACGTATAAATCATTGGTTATGCAAACTGTTGCAATGTATAAAGATGCTTTAAGAGCATAAAATTTTATGTGAAAAAGAAACAGTTAGGTTTGAGCACTGATTTCTTACCAGTTCCGCTCAGCAGGTGAGGCAACGGTATGTGAACAGTTCCTTTTGTGTGTTTATCATTATTAATTGGATTATGATTTGAGGATTAGGATTTGTCAACAGGATTATGCAAAAATGACTAATTCAAATTTCATTAAACTTCCTGGAGAGCACAAAAGGAAGAACCTGTTAAATTTTTGTCTTGATCTGGATTACGGAAAATAAGGCATTGCCCTGATGAAGAATGGCCTAAGTGCCAGTGTGTCCAAGCAGTTAAGCAAGACTGTAAGTCCCTGCTGCACTGACTGTGGCTCTCTGGGCTCTTATCTCATGTGGAATGGTTAATTTTTCAGAACTGCTGGTCTCCAACTTTATCAGCATTTATATTTCTGTGTCAAAGATGATACAGTGCCAGCCAAACTGTGTGTGTTCTTTTAACATCAAGGAGATCTAGCATTTATTAAACAAATGTTTTCGTTAAAACATTAATTATACTATACACACACACCACAAATTAGTGGAAAATTTAGGAAATTGTGTCATTTGACTTAAGACAAATGGAGAGTGTACAGCGTATACGTAGTTTCCTAATTTTTGGGATTTTTGTGGCATTCACACATAATAAATGCTGGGATATTTTTTAGCTTTTTACCTAGAGCCAGGTTGTTTGTGCTCACTTTTTTTTAATTGCAGGGCACTACTTTTTCCTTTTAAGGCATTTTTCTCTTTCACTTACACTTTGCTTATCACCACCTCATCAAACAACACAAGAATACTGCTGAGAACCCACTGACATGTTTGCAAAATAAGGTCGAAGAGTATTTTGTGCAGTATTCAAAGAAAGCTTAAAGTAGGCATACTACTCATTCATCCTCATTGTAAAATTGTTTATTACTTCAAAAGAGAATTTTCATCATTATTTGACATTTTAAGTGTCTTTGAATGTTCTGTTTCCTACACATAGTCCTTCTATAAAAAACTAAATTAAAAAATTTGTATACCAAATTTAAAATTTGTATACAGTATCCTAGATGGGGCTTATCCTTTGCATTTGGGTCATTTCTTTCTGTATTAATGGTGTAAGTTATGTGGGAAGCTTGACTCAAAGGTAGGCCACAACACTTTATGTCCACTGTAATTTTTTAAGTGTCATTTATTGGGGGAAAACAACAACCTTGCTTTAAATCAACAATTAAACAGCCTAATTTGTAGCAATGTAAACACAGAGGACTACCATTTAAGCCAATGTGTTTTGACTTATATTTATTTATTTGTTTTTATTTTTTGTCTTAGACTCACTGCACCCATTAGTATTTGCCTCCAAATGAAGCAGTACATGTCAAAACCAAACATGATCTGCCTTCACAGCACCAAACTGCAGACTGAGCTGACGAGCACTGTAGATCCTACTGAATAATACTTTCACAAGTTGTTAGAGAAAAGAGAGTGAATATCATATTTAGAGTCAACAAACCATTGTTGCTTAACAGTGCTCAGCATGGGGTAAGCAATATTTTTCCATATAAATCAAAAGATGATTATACTATATATATCAGTATCCTGTTTACACAATTTCTCAGCTTCCAGCAAATGACTGACAATAAACTGTTGTGTAAGTTAAATAAAAACCCATTTCTTGTCATTACAAAATCCAGTTAAATAAATAAATCTATAATGTACCTCTTGGCTGCTCCCTTGTATTCTCCACCAAGGGGTCACCACAGTGGATTAATCTACACTGGGAATTTGGCAGAGGTTTTATGCCAGATGCAACCCTCTTTGGTAAGAGGGGCTTGTGTCCCCACCTGGGATCGAACCAGGGACCTTTCACTTGTAAGGTGAATGCTCAAAACACTACGCTACCAGGGATCTAAAACAAGCAATTTGCAGCGGTCATATTGCTGTCTACCTTGTTGATGTGCAGCACTTGAATATTTGCTGATGCAAGAGGAACAATCACGCTTATGGTGTTCGGCTTTATTTTTCCTTGGGACAGTGGTTCTCCAACTGTTGGGTGGGCCCCACTAGTGAGGTGCAGAGTTGTTGTAGGTGGGGTGCTGCCAACCATGTGAAAAATATTAAATTAAGCTAAGGTGAATAGATATTTCTTTTACAGGAAAAAGAAAAAAGCAAATGTTTGCTGATGTTATTGCACTAATAAAATTTCCCTTTATTTAAGTAAAATTCAATGTGGCTCATTTTTCATTGTTAGTAATTGAAAAAACTGTGGGGTGAGGGACATGCATTTTTGTATGGTGTGGGGCCAGAACTTTTTTTAATCTTCTGAAGTGTGGCATGCCAAAAAAAGTTTAAGAGCTACTGCTTTAGAGGACCGTTATATAGAATTTGATCATATGAATAACATATTTATACAACTGATGCATTTTGCATTTCAGTGGTCACCATGCCTGTCTGACTGACTTTGTACATGTAAAGGTAACTACACGAAATCTGTCACAGCAGAGAGGAAAAGTCTTTTGAAAATGAATCCAGTTTTATTCGTGTCATGTCATTGCATGTTAAGTTAACGAGATGTGAAGTGACTATTCATTGGTTCATAGTATAACTGCATTTTGAAGACTTTGTTAAAGGGTTCAGCCCATGGCGCCATGTAAAGTATATTGTAATAAGGCTTAACGTGCTGATTGAAGATAAAGCTGAGAAAAGGAAATGTAGAGGAAGGGGAACTTGGGTTGTGTAATCTACTACTGAGTGATCCCTCATTGAGAAAAACAACATGCTGGAGCATTATGACTTTATTTTTTGAATTATACTTCATAAAATAAACTCATGATCTGTTTTATTACCTAAGCTTCATTCTCTGCTTGCTCTGTCAGCAATCCTAAGGGACTTTGGAGATAAACTGACAAGCCAGCAATGGCGGGAAGGCGGCATCTGCCTTCCTTTGTTCCAAAATTCTTGTGCCGCACGCAAATCCCTTGACATGTTCACCTCCTCAGTGCCAGTTAGACTAACTCTTGAAAGACACACCTCAACATTGCTTTTTAATGTAACATGGACAGTTTACCCGTATGTTTGCAAGAATCTTGACCAGCCAGTTTATGCTTGATTTGCACTGGGGAGACAGAGTGACAGGGAGCAAGCAAAATGATAGATGTGAATGTCAGAATGTGTGGGTGGAGGAGGGATAAGCTTGAAGTAGAAGATAGGTCAAAGAGGTTTTGGGCTTCAGATCGAGACAGCTGAGGGCCACGAATGGCAAGAAAACATGACTGCATGCTCTATGATAGCATCTTTTCAGCCAGCTTCCTTTTGCTTTGGAACATTACTCGCATACCTAATGGTATATGTAGGCAGTCGACAAGCTTAAACTTGTTCCTCTGACTTTTAAATAGAACAGCCGGCCCCTGTGTTTGGTTCTTCCTTTGCGGCAAGGCCAGTCTAGTACCAGCCCAAAAATCCAAACAGGACATCTCATTGCTCAGGGGAAACTAATCCTCATTATGTGGGGAAAAAACAACATGTTTAAGAAACATTCCTTGTTATACTGAAGTCATTAGAGGTACTGCCTTGCCACCGAACTAGAATAATAGGCAGCAAATGCTGCCTTTTTCAGAGAAACTGGCATAAAATGCTCAACCTTTTCTTTCTGCACTACATGGACCAACACTCAGTACATTAGACACCTCAAAAAATCAGAAGGAGTCGAATGTCAGGCAGATTTTGTTGTTATCTACCTTCTCTTACGAAATCTGCTAGAGAGATTAACAAGGGTTTGTGCAGCTCATTTTGTTATCTTATTTCCAGTTTGTCAAAATGGGCTGAAAGCAGTGTGAACAAGGTCAGCCAAAGGATAGAGAAGTGGGAAAGAAAACCAAAATTACACATGGCTGATAACAGTTTACAGCAGCAGGACAGATTTCTAATGGAATTACATGTTACTGAGACTTTTATTGCTGCTGTAATTACAGCTTGTCAGCCACAGACTAATGAGAATGTCATCAGGTGGGCAGCACTGTCCCAGTGCCTCACGGTGTTTCTACATAGCCCATTGAAAACAGATAAGATATTATTAATTAATGAGACTGAGTGGGGAAGAGATAGAAATCTGATCACTTAGAATTGCCAGATACCAACATTAGCTTTCATTGGAGGATATTTTATTTCTGCCTAATGAATTAAAGTCACAAATTCATTCTCATAGCACCCCTGCTTCACTCTTCAAACCAACTCCTTTTTAGCATGTACGCTTTACAGTTGGACCTTGCTGTGACAACTGAGACAAACCAAAGGGTGCAATTGAGGACCAAAAAGACAAAAAAAAATAAACAGAGCAAGAAAAAGAACCAAATGGAGTCATATGGGTTTACACACACACATATTTTTTTCTACTATTAGACATGATGGTTTATAATCTGTTGGCTATTCTAATCCAAAATATATTTGATCCACTTGACTTAAAAGCAACTCTCAAGGAGTTTGTGAAGCTGCCAAAGTAGGATGTTGATACTATCTGTTGAAAGAGTGCTGTTGAAACATTAAGTGTTCAATGCACCAAAGCTGTGCACTAAACTTCTGCAGAGCTTCTAACTAAGAACTTCAACTTTCTACTTAAATCCTTCAGGTTTAGTATGTCCCTGTCCTTCTCTCCATCAGCTACAGAAATTAGATTGGTAGACATCTGGAGTTTTCACAAAGTGTTTCATAAATTTAATTTAAAGTCCTTCTCCTGCCATTGATTAAAACTAAAAACTGGTCTCTGTTTACTAAAAACTGTTTTGTTTTTTCTATGACATACTGTACATTTTAACTATGGCGTAGCCTTCGTTAGCATGCACATGTCTATGAATATGCTCTGAATGCAATTACTTCATCTGATCCCTCTACAGCTGCAAGCCTCACACAGGGATTGCTTTGCCAGATGATTCACGAGTCACAGTTCTGATCCACACTGCTGAAGTAAGTGTTATGTTAAGCAAGAGAAGAAAAACACAGAAGACAGCTCAGGTCAGGGAAGACAAAAAGCCATGAAATCCATCAATAATTCATAGTGATTGGCGCACATTGGACAGTGATTGTTGCTAGCTGTTAAAACTGAAAAAAACAAAAAAAGATAAACAGCTGTCATCAAAAAATATTTACATGGATTAATGGGCGTTGTCTTTAAATAGAGTAACGCTCTTAACTTTAACCATTTCTCTTCTTCTTGTTTAGCTTGTGCACTCCAATCTGTTTGAGTGTGACAGTCATAGAGTGGAGTAGAGGGAATACAGGATAACATGGTGAAACAGAGAGCAGATGAGAGCAGCAAAACAGTAGACATATGCTGAGATGAATTAGAACAAGTGCACACTGACAACATGGCATCCAGATTAGACTATACCATCAAAGAGCTAGTAAGAGGTTATGAACATCTCATTAATGTTAGATAAACACTAGCTCTGATGTGTTAGCTCTACCCTGCAAGTTAAATGGAAGACAAAGTGTCTTTTAGGAAAGAAGTTTGAAATCTTAATTTTATTGAAAGAGGTTTTTAATGGCCCTAAATAACAGAGGCAATCCAAACACTTGTCTTCTTGTGATTCATGTATCCTTTGTGTATCAATTCTGTCAACAGTATCATATTTGATTGATCTCTCGATCTTGTTATACATGTATTAGACTGAAGTAAAACAGAAAATTCTGTCTCTAGCATGGTAACTCATCCAGCAGTTTAGTTTCCTATCTCTGTGATTTGAGCCTTGTTCTTTTTCCCCTTAACTGAGAGTTGCTTTTGCTGCGTACTATTAAATCTTTGCAAAGTGTTTGAACAACTTCCTGGAATTAAAGAGAACACAATTTATAGCAATAATAAATAATGTATTTATAATAACAAATCAGTAGGAGCAGTTTTACTGCTGCACTCTCTTTTTAATATTTCTGCCTCTGAGTCTTGAGCTTACACTTAGTGGTCAAATATTAAGCTGAGCGGTGGACTATGATTGCATCCGCATACATGCACAGAAGTTTTGTCCATTATTTCATGCACTCTGCATGTGTGTGTCTCAAATTCTTTGTATGTGTACGTGCCTAATGTTCAAAAAGCCAACTGCATAAACCATTTTGTAATGATTGCCACACACACATATACACACACACCACCACCACCACCACCCCAACAGTGTGCCAAGTGAGACATGACTGTGGGGGCTGCAGAATGAAGGATGCAAGCTGCTAAAGTGAAAACAAATATTTGTTCATAGACCATTTTCCATGCTTTGCTGAAATGATGGCCAGTTTTCCAAGTGAGGAACCAGAAACGTGGACACACAGGAGGTTAAGCTCACTGACTGATCTTGAGATTGTGTGATTTTAAACAGAGGGCCTTCCCACCAAGAGAGAGAAGTACTATTGCCAAGAGTATGCAATGGCTAAAATCAAATAAAGTCATCTGATTATCCTGTCTATTGTCATGACCCACTTAGCCTTAATAGAAGGAATGATGAAGCCTGTGTGCACTAATGTTTTTGTAGGAGTTCACTGGAAGAGATGAGTTCAGCTGAAGTTAATGCCACAAATAAAAAGTCAATTACATATGCTTCAGTGATTTCTAATAAATTTTGGAACACCCACTTTTCCTGTTGCATGGAGAGTGTTAATGCAGTTACCCACTGTGAGTCGTGGGAAACCAAGAGCGTTTCTCTTTAAGAGTGTCTGGATTGGATTTGATTGAATTAGTGTTAGTCAGTCTATTTTGGTCTGTCACAATGTTGAATCAGCAGTTTAACTGCCAGTTTATAGTCATAATGTCAGAATTGTTGGTTTGTGTTGACAGTTTTATACTCTTTTTAAAGGTGGAGTTTACACAGCAAGTGTGTATATTTCATGTCTTTTGTCCTCAGTCTCTGTGCTATTTTTTCCTTACTATTTTCTGATGTCTCGCAGATGTCTTCTAATTGAATTCCTCATTTATTCGACAGTAAAATCATGCTTCCTTCTTGAGTTAGAGTTTCCTGGGTTGCTGCCTGGTTGGTTTTCTCCAGCATTCTCCTATCCTCCTCCACCATGATGGATCCCTGATGCCAGGAGAACAGGTTCAGCCTTATGTATAAGTCATTTTTGGTTGATTTTTTATTTGTTGTGTAACAACAGTTCACTGTTTGATGACACCTACATTTTTTACATTCTTCAGCAAATTTTGGACAAATCTGATCTCATTGTAGATTCCAACCTTTATCAAATACTGTAATGCATGAAAACTGAGCAACTGATCTGTTCTAAATGTGGTCTGATAGTCTGAAATTAAAATAAATACACAACATGATGATACTGCATCTTTAAATAGTTTAAAATGCTCATACTGCTGTATGAACAAAGAAGAGGGTAAAAGCTATCCGTTAATTCACAACAGGTGTATACTTTTAGGCATGTCATTGACAATTTCCAGAACCACAATGAATCAAGTTTCCCCACTGAGCTTTTTTTAACACTCGATGTGATCACACTACAAAGGAAATTTCCAGTGCTGCATGTCGGTGTGTTGAATGAATGGCTTTGCTGTGTGTGCTGTGTAAACTTGACCTCCATCTGTGGTTCCCAAAGCAGGTAAAGCGCAGATGGCAGTATTGGATTTGACCATGTTTTGACCCTGAAGATTTCCAAAAAACAGTACCACAGCTCCAGGAAAAAAGAAAGCATTTTGTTATTCATGACAACCACATTAATGGGCAGAGATTGATTTGCTTTGTGTTGCACTTTTCTTGTCCATACTGATAAGAAGATAGATGAGTGATGGAGTTGGCAAGCTGTTTAGCAGCTGCCCTCCAACTGACAAATCTAACAGTACATCATAACACAAGGACAGATTTTACAAGAGTGACTCAAAGCCTTCTATGCATTTTAGATTACATGATTAGATTATACGTTTTAGATTATGTCATTCTTATTGGTAACATACTAATGTTAATTATAGCATCAGCTTTGAATGAGCTAAAATAGCATGTCTTTGATCAGGTAACACACCATGTGCTGTAAAGAAACAGCTATAGACATAAGTTTGTGGTCCGAGAATAATCCTCTCCTTCCCATACACTGCATTGTGTATGTCCTTCCTGAGTCATCTCTACCCGGCTTTAGGGAGTGACTTAGGTCTGCCTGATGGTATGCTGCTTCAGTCAGGCGCCATTTGTAAGTCCAGACACATTACATCAGATGATCAGATGCATTGTGTTTTTCATTCCACATCAGATAAACCTGCAGTTCACCTTTCACCTCCTGCCCTAAACCCTACATCCTCCTGCAACTTGTTTGTTTCAAAGTAAAAAGTGATGCGAGCCTATTTGGCCATCATGACATATCATGCTGAATGCTTATCAGTACATAAATTGTGTAACTCCAAATCCATGATGAAACTTTGATGTTAGTGATTAGGACGCTCTAGTATAAGTGCATGAAGCAGTCTCAGCACAGCTGGCCCAGCTGGATTTCTTCGGGAACAGGTCTGTTTTTAGACTTGTGTAATAAGTTTCACTCGGATTGTGGCTGCAAAGTACAGATGCTTTTTTGTGTGTATTTAGTCCATAATGGCTGAACAAACAGTATTGCATTTACAAGACTAGTATTATCAGCTATCCAGGAGATAACACACGGGTGTTTTTACTGGAGGAGACAATGGGAAAGGAGGGAATGGAGGATAGAAGGGTGGGCCCACATAAGACCATTTTTTGAACTTGGAAATGTCTGGGTTTCTTTACACCAACATGATTAATCTCACACACATGCACACACAGTAAGACATGGCCAGTGGGAATTTGTGGGAACATTTCTGAGACCAGCAGGAACTCTCAGTACAATCACATTCTTCAGTGGCTTGTTCCCTTGAGACACTAGGTATATGTTCTAAATAGGAAAACAAGAGATAGTCGCATAAACCTATATATTTATTTAAAATGCCCCTGGGGTTTATTTCAGGCCCAGTAATGCAGTTTACAGTTGCTTGTAAATTGGTACACTGACATTCCAGTCTTGTTCTCAGGCCCTTACACTGGACTCCAAATGGCCATCCCCTGGGTCTGCCCCCACCACAGTGCAGCCACAATTGAATCCAGTTCAAGTTTTCTTACTGGAGGACTGAGAGAAATCGACTGAATAGATTAAATGGTCTATACTTTTCTTTTCATTTGGAATTTAGGACATACAGATACAAAATATTAGAATAATGGCTATAATGGTTGAGAATAGATGGTAGTGGATTTTGCAAAACGGATGGAAATGGCTGTAGTGAACACGTATTTCAAGAAGAGGGAGGAATATAGAGTGACCTACAAGAGTGGAGGAAGGTGCACACAGGTGGACTATATCTTATACAGGAGGTGCAACCTGAAGGAGGTAGGAGACTGCAAGGTGGTGTCAAGGGAAAATGTAGCTAGGCAACATTGGATGGTGGTCTGTAAGATGGCTTTGGAAAGCAAGAAGAGGAAGCAAGTGGAGGTAGAGCCAAGGATTAAATGGTGGAAGCTGAGGAAGGAAGAATGTTGTGCAGAGTTCAAGGAGGAGTTGAGACAGGCTCTGGGTGGTAGTGACAAGTTACCAGATGACTGGGAAAGTACAGCTGAGTTGGTGAGGGAAACAGCCAAGAAGGTATTTGGGGTCTCCTCTGAACAGAGGAAAGAAGACAAGG
>VUQH01063741.1:2693-14606 GCA_015106775.1 Etroplus canarensis
CAGGTGGAGAAGTGGGGCAGAGCGGCTCAGGGAGAAGTGCCAGGTGAGGTGATTTGCACACCAGACATTTAATGAGCGCTGTTAGAAGAAAAGGTGATGTAACATAGTGGTTAAGAGGCTCCTGTTCCAAATTTGTTTTTATCATGTGTTCCATAGTGCAGTGATGAACACATTTGTCTCGCACATGAAAAATCCCTGGTGTGAGCCCAGGTGGAGACACAAACACCTTCCACACTAAGAAGGTTGCATCAAGAAGGGCAAAGAACCTGTACCAGATCACCTAAGCAGAATCATCCGCTGTGGTGACCCTTTGGGAAGTACGAGGGATCAGCCAAAGTCTGGTAGACATGGTCAAAGTGTCAAACTGAGCGTCAGAATGGGGAAGAAATGTGATTTAAGTGATTTTGAACATGGCATGGTTGTTGGTGCCAGAGTCTGTGTGTTGCAGAAACTGCTGATCTGCCGGGATTTTCCCACACAGCCATCTCTAGGGTTTACAGAGAATGGTCTGAAGAAGAGAAAATAGCCAGTGAGCAGCAGTTCTCTGGGCAAAAATGCCTTGTTGATGCCAGAGGTCAGGAGAGAACGACCAGACTGCTTAGAGTTGATGGGATAGCAACAGCAACTCAAAAAACACCTCATTACCACCAAGGTGTGCAGAAGAGCAGCTCTGAATGCACAGTGCACCAAACTTTGAAGCAGATGGGCTCCAGCAGCAGAAGACCACACCCAGGCGCCACGCCTTTCAGCTAAAAACGGGAAACTGAGGCTACAGTTCACATTGTCTCATCAAAATTGGACAGCAGAAGATTGGAAAAAAACTGCCTGGTTCGATGAGTCTCAATTTTTTGCTTTGATGTTTAGATCGCCATGGAGGGTTGTGTCTGGGAGGGCATCTGGCGTAAAACCTCTGCTAAATTACCAATGCGGATGAATCTGCTGTGGCAATGCCTTGGGGAGAATACAAGGAAGCAGCTGAGGGTTCAGCTCGCTGGATCCGAATTTGGCATAAATAACATGAACGGATGGATCCTGCCTTACATACAAGTTCAGGCTGCTGCCGGTGGTGTAGTGGTGTGGGGGACCTCACGAGCAAAAAAAGAAGCAGAAAGTTTGGGAAATGAACAGAAGCGTGCAGCTATAGCACAATATGTTTCTCTGAATGAAATCTCAAAGGAAAAGAGCTCTAAAGGGAAGTTTCATCATAGCAGAAGAAACAGCTGAGTCGGGAATTTTTGGAGAAATTTCAAAATTTATCAGCACTTTTTTTTTTTTTTTGACAAGCTTGTAGCAGAAGTTTAGGCTGTGTGAAACTACATGATCAAAGATCCGTGCTGTTTTATGAAATTCCATTCAGGTCTGTAAAACAAGCTCTGTGAGAATTATAGAAATATGTACAAGAATATAATTAAAGAGTCATGAATTTCCTGCAGGATCAGATGAATTCTGTGTAATTACATGACCCGTGATGCCAGCAGCTGCTGTAGGGTAGCTACTATTATAAGACTGTAATCAGAATGAATTCTGATTGGAGGAGTGGAAGCTGTTACAGGTGAAAACAGGTGACCAAGTCCAAATTAATGTCTATGGAGCTAGAACAGGGGGGTGCAAACTTTTCTGATTTAATAATGGGAAAATGTTCGAGGGCCAACAGAACCTCCTGACTTTTTTAATCGTGAAATTTACAACACATCTCTGAGCCAATGTTCTCCATGTATTTCATGACACAGACTTTGATAGACTTTGGTGGTACACCACACCGATCACATTTCATATTGATTTTACCCGCTCAGTGACACACCCACTGAGGAACAAACTTTGGTCAGTGGAGACTCTATTTTGAGTAATTTGAAGTTAGCGACACCAGCAACCATAGTCCGATGTATCCTGGGGGCCAGAGCAGGTGACATTCATGGAAATTTAAAACTGCTGACTAAGGGTAAGCGTAAATATGGTAAAGTCGTAATTCATGTTGGCAGTAATGACAACTGGTTACGTCAGTTGGAGGTCACCAAAATTAATACTGTGTTGTGTGAATTTGCTATAACAATGTCCGACTCTTCTCTAGTCCCCTCTCCAATCCGACCAGTGATGACATGTTTAGCCGCATGACGTTCTTAAACCGTTGACTGTCTAGGTGGTGTCCAAAAAACGGTGTGGGCTTCAGGGACAGTTGGGAAACTTTTGGAGGAAAACCTGGTCTTATGAGGAAAGACAGCATCCATCCCACTTTGGATGGAGCAACTCTCATTTCTAGAAATCTGGTCAATTTTATCAAACCCCCAAAATTACGCGCCTCTCTGCAGTTTCTCTCCTCCTGTCACCCCCCTGAAACCCCATCCCCATAGAGGCTGCGTCTGCTCTCAGACCACCGAAAATAAATCCACCAAAAATTAGCACATTTTGTCTGAGGGTGTATTTACATTGAACTCCCAAACATAGCAATACTTTCTTGGCTAATTAGGCAAACAAAGTTGCTTCAGTTTTCAGTGATAAAATATTTCCATTTCCATCTTCCATGGATGTGGCGGCCTCACTACCAGCTTTCCTCATTTGTCCAACTCCCATGTGGCAGAAATTATCCAGGAGGCTGTAGCATTGATCACATGGTGCTGCCACCATGAGGTGAAAAGAAAAACTGCATTTTGAACTCATATGATTTATTAAATCTGTTTGACAGTGCTGGTGGACCATTACTAATACTTTTTAAGACAGGAGCTGAGGACCATATAAAATCTGGCATCAGGCTGTGATTGGCCACCAGGACAGACTTTGGATATCTGTTCTTGAATATGTCATAGAGGCTTTTCTAGGTGAAATGTTTAGGTGACTCAATACTTTAGTGCATATTTCACTGTAACACATCAAAAATTATATACATTTTTTTACATTTAAATGTATAAAGGTATATACACATACATACATACATACACACACACACACACACACACACACACACACACATATATATATATATATATATATATATATATATTAGCAACATACAAAGAAGTGGCTCAAGACTTTTGCATTGATAGATAGCCAGATAGATATGTTTCTATATACTGTATAAGAAAAATAAAAAGGACTTCAACACTGTTAACTTCTGTAGTCCAGACTCAGTGGCTCTCTGCTAAGTGGGGGGGGGTCAAGCTTCTGGCTGCTTTACCTTTCTGGTCGAATTTTAAGCAGGCTGGCTTTCCATCTAGCACTGAATGGAACAATTTCACAGGGAAACGTGTTGGACGTCAGTGTGCAAGTTTTAGTGTAAGCATATAGCTTTTCTAACAGAAGAAAGACTTCAATGATTTATATATTTATTTATTTTTTCAGTTTGGTCCCAGCTGGATACCTAATATCTGTAGCTGTTTGCTGCTTCAATGTAATCTACTAAAGCAGATTCATATGCTAAGGCACATTTTAAATTTGCCATAACATAAATTTCCCTGAATCGCCAGATTACCTTGGAGTGCTTTGTGCAGAACTCCGGCTCCCCTGTATATTTTATAACTTGACAAAACTCAGATGGCAATTGTGTGATGGGAAATAGGTACTTCAAAAGAGTGTTTCCTGAAGTGAGGTCCTGGGAAGCCAGCAGGGGTTATTTTGCAGATTATGGATCACACAGACTATTAAATAGCACAAAAGATGTACTACTCAGCAAATGAAAGCAGCGGCACTTTCTGCTCCGAGAGCAGGGAAAAAGTGATACAGCTTTGCTTGCTGAGAACAGTGACTATAAGGAGGATTACACGCATGAATGATCGCCATGATGATCCAAAAGCAACTCCATCATGAGCTTCTCTTATGTTTAGAAAGTATCAAAACTGTCAAACTGAGAGACTTTCATTGTACTTTCTTCTGCGACTAGGATAAAGTATAGTGTGTTGGGAACTCATTCTTTGAAGAATACAGATGAGAAATGCATTTTCAGTCCATAGACGTTCTTATAAGAAGCCACCTTTGAGTGAAGTCGGTTTGATTTCTACCATAGGCTCCTGTGTGTTTTCTTCATAGTATGGCATCAGGTAGTAGTAATTAAAACTGTTAACTCGTGGAATTTGCAGGATTATGTGTGCCAGTGGTCACTAACTTAGGTACAATGCTGTGCAAAAGTCTTGAGCCCCCTCTCAGTCCAGTATTAGCTGCTAGAAAAATGGGAAATAGTTGCAATGATCTATTGAAAAATGCAAACATAAATGGAACTGTAGTCCATAAGGCAAAAACATAGTATGTACAATTCAAATGAGCTTGAAAGCTTTAGTATGACCACATTTATTTTTCAATGTAGCCTGAGCTCTCTTGTAATTTCTATAAGTAGTCTTCAGGAATAGTTCCCCAGCCTTCTTACAGTATAAGACATTCCAGAGCTCTTCTTCTGAAGTTGAAAATGACATCCACATACTATTCATATAATACTTGTCCAAATCCTTCAAATTTTTAAAGGACACTCTGCACACCATGCAGAGGTATGCAAAGTTTTTATTGAATAGCTCCTTGGGAATCACCTTGCTGGTGCTAAAATACTATTTTATGCCCGTAAATTGTTTTATTTTTTAGCATTTTTGCAGATTCTTCGAAAGAAATTGGAACAAATGATGTTGTTTTTGTGGCAGGCTGTCAGAACCAAAGATACAATTTAAAATTGGTTCTTTGCGAAGTTGTCTGTTATGTGTAGACACAACACTGGTTCATCGCTTGTGTTATGTGCCTTTTTAATTCCTGAATACTTCACAGATCTGCTTGAAGTGACTTAACAAACAGAAGAAAAAAAAAAACTTAACTCTCAAAATAGTCATTTTCAAGGACCAGGCTGAAACTGAGTAAAAAAGAGGCCAGTGTCTGAAGGACCTTTCAGAAAATTCAACTATTGCTTAAGATCAGTGGTTCCATGGGCAAAAAAATATAAAGAAACAAGGGGTGGCTCAAAACTTTTGCACAGAACTGAATGTAGACCAAACCGTTACAACTCCCAACATCTTGCACAGTGGCACTTGGCAGAGGTGGGAAGTAACAAAGTACAAATATTTTTTTACTGTGCTTAAGTGGAGTTTTTAATTATTTACTTTAGTTGAGTGTTTATTTTCCTGACAGCTTCTTTACTATTACTTTACATTTGAACAAATCTAATCTTTCCACTCCTTACACTTTGAAACATCACAGCAATCTTCACAACATCAAACTGATTTAAACCTACAAGGAGGGAACGATAACACATACAAGACAATCCTATTGGTGTAGCCATCAGCAGTGCCTTTTGCACGTGAATAACATAAACAATGTTGAGATGATAGAGGCAAAAGATATAATTTCATACAATCATCTGCTATTTAGAAAACGGCAAATGCAGCTGTCTGCTTTGTTTTTCTGTAATTTTGATCGGCATAAGTTGTTCAAGCCTACTAGACTCATTAAAATAGAAGTTGATGTTCTTAATAACGTGTATTAATATTAATATCTTTCACATTGTTACTTTTTATGTTTGCATCTTGAGTACTTTTCAGAACCTGCACATTTTCACTTTTGCTTGAGTAAAGACGTTGAACCAGTATCTCAACTTCTACCAGAGTTTTTTGTTACATAAGTACCTTTACTTCTACTTAAATAAAGAGTATATGTACTTTCCCCAGCTCTGGTACTTGGTGAGGGCCAGTTGGCCTCCCAGTGTGACACATTGTGCACATCCATTTAAAAATCATTCCAGTGGAGTTCAAATGGTGTCTCTGTCAGGGTTTAGCAGTGGTGTGGTTTACTTCACAGAGAGTCGAGGCATAACAGATCACAGTCACTTGGAGGATTATGTCAGGCAAGCAGTATCCGTAAGCTTGGTCCAGAATATCATCAGGCAAGGAATATCCACGGGGCTTGGTCCAGAGTTCAGAACATCCAGTGAGCTCCAAAAACTGTAGCAAGAGTGGGTCAGGCAGAATAGTCCTCAGGGCTCCCAGTGTGCATCTTGGCAAGGATTCTAAGGATATGGCAGAGAGAGAGACCAGGAGGACAGTGGGACCATGGCATTCTTAACATCTGAAAAAAGACGAAACGAGACAGCAGTAACCATTGTGAGCAAGGAAATGTTGAAGAAACTTGCAGATAGGAGAAGAACTCCAGTTAATGTGAGCTTAAACATTTTGAAAAGGTTTATTTCAACCCAAACTATGACTTTTCACTAAACCAAGAGGTTTTAATGCCTTAACTCAACCTTGTTACTGAATACCAAAACTTACTAAGTAGTTTTAGTGTCTCAACTAAATCATATACTTTATTGCCTCATTTAATGTCTGACCCAAAAACGTAATTTAATGTCTCAACCTAACCAAGTGGTATTAGTAACCATTAAAGTCCCATATTGTATCATGTTAGTTTTACATGTCCCCAGAAACCCGGAAAGTACAACATTTAGGTTTTCAGGCCAAAATGCAACACGGACGGTTGTACAACCCTGCCTCAGAGGCGGCAGAGCCCAGACACCAGGGTGAGGAGCTCAGCCATCCATGAGGGGAACAGAGTAGAGCTGCTGCTCTTCTACGTCGAAAGGTGCCAGTTGAGGTAGTTCAGGCACCTAATCAAGATGTCTCCCAGGCATCTTCTAGGTCAGGTGTGTAAGGCATATCCCATGAACAGGAGGCCCCAGGGCAGACCCAGGACCCAGGATTAGAGTTCTTAGCTGGCTCGGGAAAGCTTCTGTGTCCACCCTGGACATGATGGAAGATGTAGCCAATGAGAGAGAGAGATCTGGGCGTCTCTGCTTAGACTGCTGCCTCTGTCACTTGGGCCCAGATAAGTGGCAGAAAATGGATGGATAGATGGATGGATGGATGGATTTTAGGAGGAGAAGCGAAGCCTGACTATTGGTCCTTCAGCTTCACGAGATAAGAACTTGCAGACCTTTAAACTGTACTTTACTAAACCTTTTCTAAAAGTCTTTAACTCTGATGAAAGACCTGGGAAAAAGAAATGAAGCACAGAAATGCTACATCATAGTTAAAGGTAAAATTAGAATAATTAAAGTAATGTTTCATAAGAAGTTTAATCTAACATACATCTTTAAACTTTTTATGATGCAAAATCACTGCAGGATAATAATTGTTGAGTTTTTTCACTTAAATAAATATATTTAAGCACACAGTGAGTGGGTCCCCCTTTAGGTTTCCACCATCCTGTTTCTACAGTAGCTCATAAGGGACAACAGTCTTGAATACTAGCCTTTGTGTGATGCCACTTACTGTTTGCAGCAGATGTAACCTGCTATAAAACTAAAGAAGTAGTACAGAGGAAGAAGAAGATGTGAAAAAAGACACTTACTTTAAAAACAAGGAAAAATATGCAATGTCTCTATCTTGCTAATTTCCGGGTATCATGCCCAATGTTAGCTTGTATGATTATCAAAATCGGCTAGTTAGTGTTTAGCATAAAATGCTATTACAATGCAGAACGGCTATCATTACTTGTCAGCTATAATCTGTTACCTTTACGGTTTAAAAACTGAACTTCTAATTCCTAAATCTTATTTCATTCAATTGCATTTCTAATTTCTAATCATATCTACATCACACAAACATCTGGACTAAAAATACTCCTCGAACAATGACAGTTGTGGAATACTCCACATTGTTCCTTGACAGCCACCATAGGTTTCCCACAAGGGGGGGGGGGAATAGGTATTCAGTGGCTGCAATTTAGCATTCTCATCAGTAGATGTCACCAATTTTCACACACTGTACCTTTAACCCTCTGTAGTCTAGGGTATAATGGGGCCATTTTTAATACATTTGATTTTATTTTAATATTTCGCCCTAAAGACTGTTTACCTTGCCTTGTTTAGTGTCTTTTTTCGGCACAGCCTCACTGTGTAACTTTACAGTTACTTTTTTCATTTTGACATACTCTATACAAAAACATAAAATCAAAGTTGTAAAAAGTTTACTCTGAAAATCACAAACATGTTTAACAAACCATGTTTATACCTTAGAATGAAAATATAAAGTGCACATGGCAAAAGCCTATGTACAAATTGTGAAAACAACAAAGTTATAACAAGTTTTACATTAAAATGCAGACAATGTCTCAGACATTTTTTGTAAAACTATTTGCAAAACAATCAGGTGTCACAATAAGATGCCAAATTAATTATTTGTGACACTCCAAAAAAACTATTTATCCCACCACAACGCACAGGGAAAAACCACAATGTCACAAATCTCTAAAATCTCAAAACTCACTCTCTCTCTCTCTCTCTCTCACTCTCTCTCTCTCTCTCTCTCTTGCTCCCAAATCATTCTCCTCTTCCTTAGCAACCAAATGCCAGGCTTTGATTGGCTGATAGAATTTTTCCAGCAAAAAGATATAGGGTGTGATGTTTTTTTCTTGCAAGCGATCTCCTTCCTTCCTTACTTCCCATTTCATCCAGCACCAGACCTGCACCAGATGCACAGAGAAATCATGACGCACATTATTTATCATAAGTCTAGTTTTACTTGCCTATCAACACAATTTTAAAAACTAGCAAACTGGTATATAGCGTGAAGTGCCCACTTTCAACACAAATACAAACAGAAACTCTGCAAGGCTGCATCTTGCAGATGCGTCATGTTATTTGCGGTCATGTGATTTGCACGTGCCTGACTGTCCATCGACTCCAGAGGGATAAACGAGGTGGAACCTTCAAAGACTGTTCCATACTCAGCACACTTTGTAACAAGGAAGGACACGGCCTGATATGGATGAAGGGACCTGTAAGGTGGAAATCCTTGCGTGTTTGTAGCCTAAACCCAACTGGACACATAACACAGGATACAAATTTCATACTTTGATGTTAAGTTTACACACCTTTCAAGCCTCATTTGGGCCTCTCACTGCATTACCTTCAGTTAAAAGGCCAAAAAAACGCCACCTCCCCTAGGCATGTATATACCCTACAGCAAAGTCCTGTTAGTATTTGTTCATTTTGGTTGAAAACAACCACCAGCAGATGACAAAACTAAAGAACTGCAGCATTAGTAAGCACATTCAAATTCTTGTTTTAATACTAAAAATTAAAAAATGTACTCAGATGGGACTGAATACAATTCTTTAGCATTTCTTGTATAAAGTCTTCTGACATAAAACTGGAATATCCGAATTTGCCCAACAGGAAGTGAATCAATTTTCAAGCTGAAGAGCAACTTGACAGCCCCCTGCTGTAAAAATATTCAAAACTGGTTTTCTGTGCTGCCATAAATTTGCACACAGAAGAGTCTGATGGAAAATCAACTTTGGACAGTAAGTCTTGACTTGGCTTTGTTGTGGGTGAACAGAGAGCTGACGCTAGAGCGAGACATCAGCATAAACACAGATTCAGGGATTTATGATCCGAATTTCAAAATGGTAAAGGTTTTATTCACGGAATACAAACTATTCATTGCTGCAAGGGTCCTGTGTTGTATTTACTCTGGTCGATGTAGAAACTGTGAAAAAAACCTTGTTTCTTGCCATTAAAAATAACTTAAAGCGCAGATATAATACAGGATTTTTAGAGTTTTTTATGTGATGGTTTATGATGAGACTCATCTTACAGGCAGCCAGAATTCATTTAAATTAGCATTTTTTTAAATACAAAGTGGGACGAACCACAGTAAAAGTAAAGTTAGAGACACATGCTGCCCACAGATCCTCATTAACATAATTTAACCTGTACTACCATGGCAACCTGCAGTGCTGCTTACTTGCAAAAATTTCATGTTTCATGCAGTGAATGTAATAATAAAATTCTCCAACTCTACTCACCCAGAATTATTTGAGGATGAACAGCAGCTGCTGTGAGCAGCACTGGGCTCATGTTAGCTTACAGTACGAGCTATTGGTACATTAGCTTAAATCAGCAAATGTTAAACTCTAACGTTGATGTAGATTTGCAAATGTAAATGTTCTTTGACACTATAAACATTCTGACCTTTTCATGGTCCCTGATTCATCTCTGATCATTCAACTCAAAGTCCACAACTCTGACCTGCAGTGGACCTTTTGTTCATGTACAGTGGTGATAAAGAAAGCTATGATGGAACGCTGTGGGGTCCTATGAGAAACTAAGTACACCCGTGCTGCCTCCATAGGAATTAACCCTCCGGGATTGACAGACACGCTGGTGAGTCCACATCACACGACTGAACTTTTGCTTTTTTTTTTGCACAGGCCTGGGGGGTTGGGGGTCGGTCATGTGATTTGGATGCAGTGGGCAAGGTCTTCACCTCGTCCAAATCACATGTCCGATGCTCGGGCGGGGGCTCGCAACCCCAGGGCACAAAAGCAAGAGTTTGGTCATGTGAACTGGACTCCGTCAACCCCAGAGGGTCAAGAGGGTAAGTAGCAGCCAGGTGATGCTAACGAAGTGCACTTAATTAAATGATCAGCCAGTGTGAGCACCTCTATGAAGAAGAGGTTTTGGCAGTTTGCTGATCCGGAGCATTCAGGTGGGTATACATTCCAGTCAGTAAAGAAGAGTGGGCCAGCATTCTTCTATATATAAAATGATTAGTTCAAGTTCTTTCAGTTCTATATGCTATTGAATCATGGGGTGCACTTAGTTTTTCACATAACTGCATAGAGTCCTGTGGAACCTTTTTTCACATAACTGTATATCTTAGAAAATATGTTGACATATTTTAAAATGTATCTTAAAATTATACAGGCATGTTTATAAAGTGTGATCGTACTTACTGTCTAATGTTGTATTGGCTGAAATAGCACTGAACCACCAAGGCCTTCACTTTGCAAGACATCTGAAGGCATTAGCTGCAGACCTTTTAAGTCCAGGAAGTTGTGAGGTGGAAGTCTCACGGATCAGACTCACTGGTGCTGTCTTGACCTGTTCGCTTTGCCATAACGATCTGGCCCGAGTCTCAGTACTTAAAGGATACACTGGGCATTTGTGAAGCACTTCATTTCTGTTATATAAAGTTCGAGGTTGCATTTGCAGACAAAGTTTTGTGCTTTCAACCAAAAACTTGAATGAGACATGAATGTCTAACATGATGTCACAGCTTACATGCTATGTTAGCCAAAAAAAAAAAAAGTCCCCGACTTAACTCAGATGGAAGTAGAGATTTGGGACTGTTTTGAACAGTCAGTGCTCGTGGCCGCAGGCGCTGCCTGACTGCCTAACATCCAGACTTTGGAACCTAAGCTTCTTCTGCTGTTTTATTTCTTGTAAGCACAAACCGTCAAAGAGTGTCAGCATCCTTAAAGGGAAAATGTGAGTCTCTGTTGGTCATTTATCTGGGATTTTGTGAAGTTGCTGACACGGTATTTCTCTTTACATTCGGATGCTGAGGTGTTCTCATATTTTAAGGCTTTAGACAGATACTGCAGTTTAGCTCAAAAAAAGAAAACAGTCCATGGATGCTTGACATGCAAAATTCCTAATCTGTCTGTTACCTTCATTTCTTATGAAGTCTTTGACACTCACCGTCAGTTTGTTTCCTTATAGGCACCCTTGCTACTAAGTTGTCACTGCTGGAGTTTTTGTGTCCATCTCTAATTGCTATGACATTTTTGTCACGTTATCTAAGAAACCTATACTGTCCACTGAACAATGTGGTTGCTACAGAGCGCTGCTTCAAGTTCATGCCTGACGATGAGGTTTTAATAATGAGCCTTTTTTTTAGTGTGTGGACCCCACAGTGACACTGGGGGTTCTGAACATTTCAGTACATGTGTTTCCACACTATGACCTTATCTTGCAGAGTCAACATAGACAAGATATTTATGTGATCATTTTCTTGTCTTACACATCATTTACAACATGAGAACATAGCCTGTCAAGTGTGTATGCATGACACCAGCATTGGCATTTGCATTCCTGTTGCTGGAAATGACACCATAACGCTGTCACCCGTGTAAATATTGCAAACTGGAGGATGAAGCATGCCTGTCATG
>VUQH01063743.1:0-19845 GCA_015106775.1 Etroplus canarensis
GTGTTAGATTTTTATGAAATGATTTATGAACATTGTAAAATGTAGCCCCCGTTTTCTTTCTTCCTCCCCCCTTCCCCACCCTTTTCTTTCTTTTCTTTTTCTTTTTCTGTTTTTTGTTTTTTCTTTTCCCTTTTTTAAATTTATTTTTAAATTATTTTTTATTGTTTTTTAATGTATTTATTATTCTTATTTATTTAATTTTTTTTTGTTTTTTCTTAATTTGTTTTTATGTATTTCTTTTCTTTTCTTTTTTTTATGATGCAAGGGTATGCAGTCTGTGTATGTGTATGTATGTGTATATGTTATGTGTCTGTGAAATAATTTTGAAAAAGACAATAAATATATTGGCAAAAAAAAACATTCAGTATGTACTTAGTAACATCATTCTCATCAAACTCTTTAAACACATAGTCATTGACTTAAACAGATTCAGTTCCCACCATATGTAGGACTAAGTGTTCTTTTACAAGCTCAAGCTCAATTTCTTCCTTGGTTTGACTCATTCTGTGTCTAAACTGCTCACTCTGACCTTATGACATCATTACTCAAATATTTCGCCTATGTGGTCCGCACACTGGGGTCCGAAAATAACATATGTTACATAGAATGGGCCCTCCATTAATCAAAAGCAGTTAAGTGCTAAATAGGTAGATCCTGAGGAGCCAGGATGAGAGAGCCCCCTCCTCAAACTAACCACCACAGTTCATATCAGTTGACGTGAAGGGGATTCATCACCTTGTCATCCTTAAATAATAAAAAACCATGAGACTGTGTGGGCTGAAGGGATTGGGAAGAATGTGTGAATCTGTAATGCAGAGGGAGTGAGTGCTGATGTTCAGGAATGGGCAGGGTCTTCTTGTTGGAAACACAAAGCCGTTGCTGTGCAATCAGCTCGGTGTAAAATCGCCACTCTGTGGCCCTCACAAAGGCTCACAAAGGCAGGGGGCTGGTGGCTGGGGCAGGAGTGCAGTGACACAGCTGTGTGCAGAGCCTACACATCCCGGCTCAATATGGGCTCTCCTCACATCTGTAGCAGCCTGCCCCTGCTTCCGCCAGGTCCCAGGACAATGAAGGCCCTCTGCCGACCCCTTTGTTGCAAAGTTTTTCACAGTTCTTTTTTAGCTTAAATCTTAAATATTTCATTAGGCCTCCCTTGCCCCTTCTCCCCTTTCACTACCGTTTTGAAGAGAATCATCAGGACCTCTAGACTTTACCCCCTTCGCTGTAGTAATACCTTGAAAACAACAAAGGATTCCTACTAAAACTTATGGAAACCTGCTGATACTCCAAAACAGGCACTGTTTAAAATTAAACATAAAGAGGTTCACAAAACATTCAGTGTTTTACATCTTACAGCCAAGAAAAGTTTAAACAACTGACAGATTCTTTTTTAAACTCCTTCCTGATGGCATAGATTGATGGGAGTCGGTTGGTTTCTGGCATTAAAGATGCAATTATTATTGTTAATTTTTACATACGTTCATGAAGATGTTAATGTGTTGTCTTTATGTTTTTACTCAGAAATGCAGTTGTTCTGAACATACCCAGACCTTTCATTGCATTGATTTCATGTTTTTATCATATTGTGCGTTTGTCAGTGTTATATGCTGCTCCAGACAAAATGCAACACTGTACAATTACAATGTCTGATGACCTATTTCTTTTATATATATATATATATATATATATATATATATATATATATATATATATATATATATATATATATATGAGACTAAGTCAGTCAGAACTTCAGTACACCAGTTAAAATGTTTAAAAAAAAGGTTAGCAGTAGTTGTAACATCAGTCAGTAGTTGATAAAAACGGAATAATAGATCTTTATTGAATCTCAAATATATTCATGGCTCATGGTCACATTAGCAACACAGTGTCATTATTGACTGTTAAGTCACAAGCTGCCCGGTATATAAGGGCAGCACATAAATGGCATGTATAGAAGAGGTGACCAAACACTCCCTTCCAAATATTAAACACTTGTTAATAACTTTTCCAGCCTTGCAGCAGAACTTCTGTCATGAAGGACTAAAGAGACTGAAAAGGATTTGTCTTTATGCTAAGCCTTAAACTGGCATGATTGGATGAAGGAACAAAGAGAAGCTTTTGTTAAAAAGAGGAGAGAGGGGTGTTGATTTATCCAGCACTTTAAGGGACCCTAATGAATAATTCAGTGTTATCATTCAACTTGATGCTCAATTATTATGTTTTTCTTCTTTCTTCACACGTGAGGGACCCCGGCAGACAGGGGGTATCATACAGGGGCACCTTGGGGGAAGTAATGTGCGCACAAGGACAAAACAAGAAAGGCCACAGTGCAGTCACTCTGCTGTCAGCTTGATAAATATAATGTGTCACCAATTAAAAACTCATTGCCATTCTTTAATTCAGCCAAGGCCTTGTTAACCGCTCCCTGGCAGGGAGGCTGCCAGAGTAGCCACGGCCTCTGCGACCAGCACCACCATAATAGAGGCCCCTGCTTTCCCATCCTTTTAAAACCATGGCCCTTTCCTTTGGCATGTAAATAAGACATTCATTCGGCAGCACTTTTCCAATAGAAAAAAATGACCATCGATGTCTTTGATTTTCATCTTTTTCCCTGGGAAAACAATGAATTCTATAGTTTCAGATTTTTATTCAAAAAACCCTTTTTGGTCCTTTCTTAGGGACCTTTCTCATGGTAATCGTGTTGACTCAACTTTGTGCAACATCGCTATACAACGCATATGAACCCTAGCAGGAGTCCATTACAGAAATACCATTTAGCAAGCTGTTTCTGTGAGAAAGTCAAATGTTTAAGAGGCTGTTTTGTGCCAGTCGGGGGACAAGGGTCTCAGCAGAGCAGCAGGAGTTCTTGGAAACTTCAGTGAAACTAAAAGCCTCTCAGGTCTGAGATAGTTCCCAGCTGAAGTCAAAGTGCCAAAAATGCAGAAAAGCAGGTTTTCCTGAGCAACCTATGACTCCTTGTCAACCATGACTGTTACGCTATTTAGCAGCTTTCCTCCCTGTCACCGCATAAGTGGATGTCATCAAGCCTTTCAAACACACCTGCTCACACAAGTTTTCAAAAACATTTTTTGCAAATGATTTGTAAATTAAATAGGGTCTATGAAAGACGAGACAGACTTTCTTTATGCTGTCCAGGAATACAAACACAGTTCCCCCAAATTAAACAATAAAATATTTTGTTTTCTCATTTCCTCTAGATTTGTGGATAAGAGTGTGTCCTAATCTGGAAAGGACATTATCTGTTTGTGCCTGTTTTGTCTGCTATTGTTAAAATTTATTAGGTTTGGCAAAAACATCCTGATTATAGTTATAGACAGATCAGGGTTTGTGGTAAAATGTTTGCTTTGTTAAAATCAGGTCACATTTTTTGTGATAGTTAAAAACAGAACCAGATATGATTTTGAGGTTAAAATACACCAACGATGAATGTCAGTAGGTTACATGACAGTCTCACATGTTAAAGCACATCAAAATTGTCCTTTTGCTCTATTATTTTGTTAAGTGATAATATATCAACCCTGTTTCTGGGCTTTCTAAGCCTCTACTGTCTTTTTCTTTTTTGCCTTGTTTCTCTCCAGTGCTGTGTTCTCTTTTATTTATTTATTTATTTATTTATAAATAAGTGTAAATCCAAAAATCTATTCAGTTGTCATTCTGCCTCTGTACAAATTAGTGCTATTCTTATATGCCACATCTTTACTGTAAGTGTGGCATTTTTGAAGAAGCTTATAAATACTTAAAGACAAACTATTCCACTGTGGAGATTAGGTGTAGGGTTGCAGCTTTTTGGTATAGTAAATAATTTAAACAACACAGCATCATATTAATTACTAACCTCTCATTCTGAACGGAACATCGCTGACACTGTTAGCAACAGTTTTTTCTGCTTTTTTCCTTCCATAAGCTGGACTTTGCAAGATCTTGTGAGTGAGACACTTCACTAACCAAACCTTAGTGTGAAAAACACAACCTTCAGCTTAAACATCCTTATATAAATTGATATTGCTGCTGTACTGACACTGTATGGGCAAAAGTTTTGAGCCACCTACACATTAACACAGAGTTGCCCCCGGCCTTTGAAACTATAACAGCTTCCAATCTTCTGAGAAGGCTATCTACAGGATTCTGGAGTGTGTCTGTGGGAATTTTCACCCATTCATCCGGAAGAGCATTTGTGAGATCAGACACTGATGCTGGGAGGGCCTGGCTTGCAATCTCCATTTTCGATCATCCTAAAGGTGTTTGATGGGATTAAGGTCAGGACTCTGTACTGGCCAGTGAAGTTCTTCAACACCAAACTTGTCCGCTCATGCCTTTATGGATTTTGTTCGGGGACACAGTCATGTTGAAGTGGAAAAGGGCCTTCCTCAAACTGTCCCCACACAGTTGGAAATTTACAGTAGAACTGTCTTAAAGTTTTGTAAGCTGGAGCATTAAGACTGCCCTTCACTGGAACTAAGGGGCCTAGGTCAACTCCAGAAAAACAACCTCCGTCAAACTTGACAGTTGCCACAATGCAGTCAGACAGGTAAGATCCTCCTGGCATTTACCAAACCTAGACACATCCATTACACTGCCAGCTAGGGAAGTGTGATTCATCACTCAGCAAAACCGAGTCACAAAACACTCCTCATTGATCCAGAGTCCATTTACAGTCTACTTTACACCACTCCATTCAACACCTGGCATTGTGCTTGGTACTGTGAGGCATGCATGCAGCTGCTCGGCCATGGAACCCATTGCCTTGAAGCTCCAAGTACACAGTTTTTGTGCCAGTATGACAGTCAATCTAAATGAGCTCTTTAAAAAGTCCCAGTCTTTCACATATGTTTGTAAAGGCAGACTGCATGGCTTAGTGCTTGATTTTATACACCTATTGCATTACGACTGAATGTAACACCTGTATTCAATGGTTAACAGGTCTGGCTCCATACTTTTGTCCATATAGCGTATATTAGCCCAATGATACCCTTATAGTTAGCCAAGGAGTGGCATATTATGATACATTAACTAGCCCTACTTCACTAACTTCTCAAACTGTGCTAAAACCTTTCTTCTATCTAGTTTTTCCATTGTACTTTTATGGTCAAAGGTAAAAGCAGATCTGTGGCATATTATTTTTAAACAACTGCTGTCTTCCAGCAGTTGGTGGAAGCTAAAAGGCTTAATATGCTTAATCTCAGAGTGCTTCATTATGTAACATTGCCAACAAAGGCAAAATATATACAAGTATTAGTAAAACTCGGAACGGATAAAGAGCTTACAGATCGCAAAGAGGGAGTCAGCCACTGTGTCCAGGTGTCTCGCTGTTTGTTGAGTCACTTGTTGAGTCATATTGTTAAGTTTCCTTCTCCCACACATCTTTTGTGTGACTGTCCTTGGGAGTGGGGAAAGAATCCAGACTTAGAGATGTTTCTAACTGATGAATTGTAGGAATTCAAAGGTCACACTACTTATAATTCTCAGTCTCTCAATGTTCCTCATCAAGTTTTTTGCACATTAATACTGGAATGCAAAATATTCCATTCAACACTAATTGAGCCAGTCATCCTGGAAACATTAAAGCCCAGAGCAGATACTAAAACGAATGAAGTATGAATGTCTGAATGAGCGCAAGGCTCCATCTTCAATCCAACACCAGGCCCCCTCCTCCTTCTCTCTGCCCGCTCATTATCCCTGTCACACAGGACCAGAGCCCACTTGGCACAGCCTTGTGGACTTAATTGAATTAGACATACCCGCTTGTTTAGGTATTGTGTGGTGGCATGAGAATCTCCCAGCCATCTCTATGAAGGCAGAAGAAAAGAGAGGGATCGGCAACACTTGTCGGCAGATCTGAGAGTTGTAGTTTCTCAGGAACGGAAGGGCCACTGCAAAACCGAAGACCACCAATCTCCCGTCGTGCCCCAGCTCAGTGCCAAGTGTAGAGTAGGATTCATTCAGGGGTGTCATGTCACTTAAACCTGCAGTTATCCTGGCATTCAGCAAAGCCTGAAACCCTCTTTATTTTCTGTTTACATTTTTTAGGATACTGGAAGAGATACTGGTGACATATTATTTAATAAGTGAAACATGTACTTCAGATTCTTATCACATGTATAATTTATTTTAGCATTCCACCTAAACTATGTATGCTGCAGTAATGGGATTTTTATAGTTTAGTTTTAATGGAGTGGACATTTTTTTTTGTAAAAACATAATTTTTCCTGCCTACTTTTCAGAAATGTGTATGTGATATTCTTCCAGTCGTGTTCACTAAAGCATATTCTTTTTGTTAACATAATCTCCATCTGTCATAATTTTGGTGCTTGCAGGTATTTTCTAAAACTATTTGTTGCAGCTCAAAGTGACACAAAAGCAAGCACGAACTGTGCCAGCTTATCCCTCCTGACTTCTGCCTTTTCCAGCCATCATCTTGGAGCTGGTTTTAAAGTCAAGAGTCACTCACTTTGTGATCAGAGATTTCTTTCTATCTTTCTTTCTTTGCTTTAAAATGGAAAGAAACCTCTTCTAATGTGATTGCCCTTTTCCATTTATCCAGAGGGGTTCTAAATGGAGGTGCTACAAGGGGATGCCTTGGCGCTGTGACTACATAACGTCACCTCCCTAACCCCAGGGGTCAGGGCCAGATTGACACCATAACCCACATCCCTGATCCTCCTTCAGCCTCTTTAGAGATGCACCCGGCCGGCAGTAACACGGACCGCACTTTATTCATTTGGAGATCAGCCAAGCTGAAAAGATAAGCTCTGAATAATTGGAGCCCATGGACCACGGAGAATCTGATGGGATCTTCCAGTCTTTAACTTTTTTCCCCTCTCCTCCTCCTCTTTTTATGCACTCTTATAACTGGAGGGCACCCCTTGTTAGATTCCAGCAGCCAGATGGGCAAGAGAGGGGTGGGATGATCCATGGTGCTTTAGGGAGCTGGCTACAGGGACCTGTCACTCACATGCAGGGGGAGTGACGGTGGAGTCTAATGAATCCTCCACAGCCACCAGTGGACAAGTCAGAGCTCTGTGTGGACACCAGACAGCCAGACAGTACACCATTCTGCCTCCTTTTGAGGCTTTTTCTCTTCGCTTCTCTTATGGCTTCGTGGCCTCTTTCATTCTGGTGAAATCCAAGGGACAAATCGAGATTGTATGCCACTTTTTCTGAGTTGTGACATCTGTGGCCTTCATTGGTTTTGTTGGATCAGACTGTTAAAGGCTATAACAATCAATCACTCACGAAACTAACACAAAAACATAATCTAATTACAAACTAGAAATTTCTCATGCCACCACTGTCAAGTCAAATTGTGTTCTAAAATGCAATTAGTTCCTGTTATGAGTCATTAGCAAGTTGTCACTACACAGGTGACAACTTAGGCTAAAGAAACAGTATGGCAGTAACTCACAAAATGTAAATATGCAACTTTTGTTCACAAGTTTTTGTTTGAGGAGACACAAATGATCAGTTACCGTATGCAGAAAGTGGTAGCCTCAGTTTCAGACAAAAAAGTAGGATTTAGCAAGCAAATACAAAGTGATACCACAATGTTTCCACACTATTTTTGAGGGAAATAATTTTGTCTTTCAGCATTTAGTTACAAACATTTATATTTGTTATAACAATGTAAACAAAAATATTTTAAAATACAAAAAATAGCAACACACAAGGAGTTGACAAACTATTGAGCTATTTTGTCTTATTAATATACCCTCAGCAGATTAGAGAAGTTGTTAATAGAGCAGTCAAAAATCTCTGGGAGGTAGGACACTGGAGACAACAAGATATGAAAATGAGGCAGTTTGTTACTGTGCTGCTGTAGTTAATCATCCCTTTGTCAAATTAGTATTCCCCCTGCTCTGCATGGAAGAGACCACAGCAGACAGACAGGGCATCGTTAGCTGCACTGTGCAACAATGGGCTAGCAATGGGGAGGCTGCAGCTATACTGGTAAAGTCAGGTCCCAGGTCAGCTTGGTCCAGAGCCAGTGGAAGCCCATGCTGTGCTCTGACTGTCCGGTGTTGTCATAACAGAGCGGTTTTACTGTATGAGGCGAGAGTGAAGACAAGAGTGGCGGCAGCCTCCTGAAAACGGACATAATAACAGGACCACACACTCATTTCTCATTAATATCAGAAGCAGTCATGGTTTTGCTCCTTTTTTCTTCCCTTTCTCATGTTCTGACATGGACCCACTTGGAGTAGTGACAATGGGTCTTATTCACAAACAGTGAATAAGACCCATAATAATAAACACAAATATGTGTTTAAACCTTGGGTTTAAATGTTTTTATGCACAAAACCAGCATATAATCAATATTTTCTTACTTCACAATGTAAAAAACGTTTAGATCAAGCATGTGCACAAAGGATGTCTTAGAAAATGCAAGGATACATTTTCTTTCTAAATGCTTTGAATATGAATCCATATTATTACACTAAATCACCAATATTTAAAACCTTTTTTACTAATAGCTTGGCTGGATCTATTGAATAACTATGAAATTGAGGCTTACTTTCTTCCTGGATATCATAACTTTCATCCTCATTTCTTGGCTTGGGTTTTCCCACTTACGGATGTTTATGGATGTCCAACAGCTGCAGGTAGTTTCTCATCTTGGGCTCACAGATCAGGTGGTACTTGACCTTCACTTGCTTCTGTTGTTTGTTTTTTGTGCCTGTTTTGAGCTTTCTCCATGACACACCTGTAGAAAAACACAAATCCTAATACAAAAAAAATGGTCATTGCAGTATGCTGATAACAGATCGTTTTAGAGAGACTCTGATTCACTAACATACACACAGCACACAACAAAACTGGCCTGTGTGCATGTGACATAATTTGCATGTGCACTAATTAAATAAGAACATTTCTAAGCACATTGTAGTGAATTAGATCCAGTAAGTGTGTGGCTTTGAAGACTGCTAGAAAGAACGGAATGCTACTTTACTGCTTGTTTCTGCTTTGTTAAACTGATCAACCCATCAGAGCCTGAATTGACTGTATAAATAAATCCCATGTCATTCTTGCCCTCCAATATCCTCCCTTCTCAGAATGTATTTCTACAATACTGGCTGTGAAAAATACTCTTTGTTTTCTGTAATGACTACTGGGTATTGATACAGATTGTTGCCCTCTTTGATCTTGCCATATTTTTTATGGTTATGCAGTTAATATAAATATTAGCATGCAGGTTTTGCTGCTCTTCACGATTGATGATGATAATAAAAAGTAAGTTGTGTGTCAACAACTTGTGCATCCTCTCTTTGTTGACTTTTTCTTTGACAAAAGCCAGGTATTGTGGAACATAATAATCCTGATTACTACAATAACATCAGATACAACGTGTGCCACTGAAACGAACTGCATGGCATGACAAGCTTGGACAAATCTGTAGCCATCAAGTCAAGCAAAATATTTTCTCTGCCCTATCACAAGGGCACATTGCTTCCTGTCCTGGAGACGGTGTCATCCAGTGGCCCCTTGTTTTCCATTAAAACTTGCTTCCTGAGTTGCAGGACATTTTTCATGAAAAGAATAATATATCCTCACATGAAACACTCACTCAAATTTACAGTAATTGTAAGAGAAACAGTTTTCTTGACCAAGAGAGCTCAGGATTTAATACTTAGATTGCTTTGTAATAAGTATTGCAATGACTGATATTGGCCAGTATACTGTGAACAGAGCCAAGACGAAATAGAAACGCAATTGTACACTGCTTTGGTTTACTCAGTCTAAGGACTTGACATCTTGTAAAGTTGCTAAAAACAAATTTAGTTTTCTGTTGGCTCCAACTTATCTCTTTAAAAGTTTAAAAATGTCCTTTTTACCCTTTACCTTTTACTCTTGAGTTGGAATGAGTTATGAATAGATGATGTTCAGACAACTGAAGTGGTCCAGTATTACAAATCAGTGGCAGTTTGTAATTCTCTCCATTTAAACAAAGGGGGAACGAATAAAAACTCATTAAGATGACATGTGAATTGGCAAACAAACTGTTTAATTTGTGTCTTCTGTGTGACGGGGGCTTTCCCTCAGAGGGGCTGGGGGCAGCCCAAATTTACATCTGATTGGAGTTTAATGGCCCATGGTCGCTTTTACTGCACAGTTACTATGGCGACCAAGCTTTTCTCAAGATTTTCAGCAGACTAAAATGTCCTTTTTTGTCTATTTGAAATGTGTCATGCACGCCAAATGGGGCTGGAGCTTGTATGTATCAATTTGTTTCTGTTGCGGGGCCCATGCCAGCTCGGCAATGAATATATGGCCCATTGAATCCCCACACACAATGGTCGCAGCTGATGCGGTTGCCACAGAGACACGCCCACACAAAGGGTCGGAATGATGACATATGGTCCAAACCTGCCCAGTCGGTGGACCCCCAATAGGTTGACTGCATTGACAGACAAAACCCCACGTTAGCCATTTATCCGTGCCTACTCATTTCATGGTAAGATAAACTTTTTATAAAGTTTCCACAGCCCATGCACAAGAAGTAAACGGATGGTGAAAAAGCCACCATGTAAAGTGGGGGGAATTCATCATTAAGTGATTAACAAAGGCTTCTTTACCACCTGCTTCTACATTAATACGGACATTAAAGGCCCCTCTTTTTGTTTAAGGTGAAAGCGAGGCGATGGAGGCATAAAGCATTAACTTAAAGAAGGAGCTGAGTGATCCATATGTGGATAGTTTCAGGACCTACTGACCCAACAAACGTCATTTGTTTTAGACTGTGGCTGCTATATTTACTTACCTTCTTCTTTTGGGAAGAAATTTTAATCCCTGTTTCATACTTTATATCTAATATAAGGTATAAAATAGATACAATGCTATTTCTAGCACAATTATCTAATTTGTCCATCTTGAAAGATGACATAACTGTTTATATACTTTAAGGGCAGCACAGTGGTTAGCCCCAAGGTTTGAATCCACCGGCCATCTGGGGGCTTTCTGTGTGGAGTTTGCACGTTCTTCCCGTGCCTCCATGGATTCTCACAGGGTACTCCAGCTTCCTCCCACAGCTTTAAGCCATACATAGGGTTAAGTTAATTGACGATTGTAAATTGCCGGTAGGCGTGAATGTGAGCATGACTTGTTGGCTGCCTCTCTGTGTTAGCCATGCAACAGACTGGCTACATGACCAGGGTGCACTTGCCCAATGGCAATATATTTATATTATTGTTATCATTATCAATTTTCTCAACAATTTAAGGAAACATGAAGTACATTATCGGTGGCGTGACCAATGTGTGGAAAACCACCCTCACAAATAGGCTGATCAAGAATCTGCCCAATTGCTGTGTGGTACATCAGGATGACTTCTACAAGCTCCAAGATCAGATTGAAGTTGGTGAAGATGGTTTTAACCAGTATGATGTCATCACTGCTCTAGACATGGATGCCAAGATGAGTACCATCTGCGTATGGCCGGAGAACCCAGTGAAGTCTGAGAAGTCTCATGGTGTTAATAACACCTTGGATTCTGAGATCGTCCTGAAGTCTGACTGCAAGGAGGAGGAGGAGACTCACATCCTTATTGTGGAAGACTTTTTGCTTTATATCTACAGGCCTTTGATCAATGTGCTCAATCTGCCCTACTTTATGTCCATCCCATACAAAGAATGCAAAAAGAGGAGGTCCTCTAGGAACTACCTGGTGCCCAATCCCCCCCGCCTCTTTGATGGCCACGTCTGGCTGAACTGTCAGTCTGGAAGAGGAAAAAAAAAATTCTACCAGCTTTGTAAAAATCCATAAAAGTTTGTTACATTTAATGGATATAATCTAGACTAGATGTCATATTCAAATCATAAATGTTTTGTAAATCTACCAGCAAATGATATTCAGTGGAGTACAAAAAAAGTGGCCAGAGTAAAGGGAGAAAACATACACAAACATATTTTAATGATAATAAAATAATAAGATAGCAAAAATAATAACACAAGATTACCATTTTACATGTTCAGACCTTAGGGATTTCTCATTTCTTGCCAAAAATGAGACACCAGTTATGATCTAAAGGAGACCAAGTGATTTCAAGATAAAGATCAATACTGTCATTTCATCACAGACCCACCAGTTGTTTCAGGGAAATCCCACAGAAAACAGGTGTGTAGATAAACAAAATCTAACACTTTTTAAGAATGATAAGCAGCATGTGAACGAGACATTTAAGAGTTTTCCTGTTTCATTTCTCATCACTGAGAACACTCTTGCATGGTAGGCTGAGTTTTTCCATCTATAAAGGGGCGACAGTTGTTTAAGGCCATGCAGATGCTCTGCTTCATATATATATATATATATATATATATATATATATATATATATATATATATATATATATATATATATATACGGGCTCCACAAAACAAATTTTACAGATGTCAGCATGCTTTTTTCATTTATGCAGTGAAAAACCTAAAAAAAAAACAATTCAAATCTAATTGCGCAATAATAGTGTTGTCAACATGTTAAATTGCTCCCTTCTGTGCTAAGCTGACATCAAACGGACATTTAAAGTCTGGACCCAGGCAACCTCTGTGTATGATGTGGGATTTATGGATTAGCTTTGGTGTCCATTTCCATTACACTTATGCTAAACAGACAGAAAAAATGTGGAAATCAACCATGTAGAGGGTATGGAGGTATATTTGCAGACCAACAGTGCATTGCCTTGAGATGGAAATAAAGCAAGAAACGAATTGTCTATGGAAAAGGAGGAACCATTAAAAAATGATCACAGATCAACAAAGCAAAGATAAGAATCACAGACAGTAGCTGCAGTGGCCAGTTTCACTGCACTACAAAGAAGTTCTTTGTATGTTATGATTTCTGTTGGGTCTACTCTAAATGACGACAAAAGCACAAACATGAATAAATGTAGACAACATAAGATATTTTCGACGCTCCCCACAAGAGACAGCTACCTATAGACATAGTTCTGCAAAGCTTCATAATGTACATGGAAACTTTTTCTAGTTTCATGGTAAAGAAATTTAATACAGACGATCCCCAAAAGTTCAAACACACACTACTTGTGAATACACATACACAATCATACAATGCTTCCAACAACCACATGTGTATGCAGCTTAAGACAGGTCAAGCCAAAGAGTCACTTGATGTCAGCTAAGATGACAGAGAGGGAGTGAGACCCGGAAGAAGATCTCATTTGGTTTGATTTAAAGGTGACAGGTCCTGCTGGATATGACCTGTCTATTACTGATTTCACCCCAGCCATCCGCCTGCCTGTCCTCTGCATGGACGCTTCCATTGACTGCTGTCAAAGAGGAGAACCTGGAGGAGAGCATTACCCAGAGAGGTCAGAGACCCCCAGGTGACCTGCTGAAGCCCACTTTAAACACTTCAGTGAACAAGCAGCACCCATACTAGAGCCTCAATCTGGAGCTGTCAAACAGGAAACATTGGGTAAATACACTGTGAAATTTCACATGAAGTATAAGGTGAGTGGCATCCGTTTTAATCAGCCAGGCCTTAATAATGATGCTGTACCATTGTTTCATTTCAGTTGCATTGTTTTAGTTGAACATTTCTGTTGATGGTCTTGAATCAAGATTTGTATGGTTATGCACAATCTCCCAATGCTTTTCGCACATATCCCTTTCAAAGAAACATGAACAGACACACAGATTCCCACACATGTTCATGAATGTACAGACCCCACCCTTAGACCGCACACTGCACAGCATTATGCAGAGCTCCCATGAATTCACACAGAGATCTAAAAATACCCATGAGGGAGGAAATCCCCACATTCCACAGCAATGAACCTGCACTACAAAGACATCCAAACAATAAGCCTCTCCCGACTCGGAATCATCTCAGACAATATAGGAAGCCTGAGGCATCAGAGAGTTGTTTTTTCCCGGATGAACTGTTGTGTCTAGGAGTGGAAACCTCTGACCACCACTGCTGACTCATTACAGCTGGCCATATGTGAGAGAGAATATATATAAACGTGTGCAAAGTGTGACAAAATCTGGTAAAAGATGGACAGAGTGAGATGCACTGATAAGTTTCACAAAAAGCTAGAACTGTTACCAAGCTGCAGATCACACTGATAAACAGAAAGTGGCTTATGACTGTGAGAACCATTAAACAGAAGGTAAATAAATGATTCAAATTCTTGATTCAAAGAATGGCCATCACATCAAGCACCTTATAATGTTAGTGTGTCAAGTGGGATTGTGAAAATAGCATGACTTATACATATACATACATATACGAGTGTAATTGTCACACCCAGATGAAGGCTTAAAACGTACAGCTGAACCAAAAAAGAAATTAACATGTTAATCAGGCTGACTCATTTATGCCCTGTGACTATGTGGTGCATAGCAAGGTGCTACTGTCAGTGGGTGAAAACCTTAGATTAGATCTTTCTCTGAATCTCTGGCTTACGTCATCCCCACCATCTGAAGGCTCAGCAATGTTCAGCTCATATTCACTGGAACGCAAACGCTTCATTTAGACAATGGTGTTTAATAATGTGTGAGTCTTTTATTATCTGACAGCATGATGATGTGGCATTGTTAGACCCAAAAGATTAAGGTTACTATTTTACTGTTTGTCTTTTTGGGGGAAATCAGTTATTATTGGATAACACATGAAATATGTAGATTTTTACAAACTGCTATAAAACAACATCAGAAACACTGATAAATTCAATTCAGATAATATATATAATTTAGGATTTGTGTACTATAAATGTCACGCATTTTATGACTTATGCATGTGTGTTAACATGTTTTATAATGCTTTTCTTTTTATCTTTCAGTCAAGCTTTGAAAAATAAAACTGATATCTTTATTAGATTTTTGAAGTTATGATCATCATTTTCAGACGCTCTGTGCTTTTTTGCACAGATTGCACGCTTCCTGCTCAATACTGCTTGAGTATCAGTTGTAGCAATACCTTCCACTTGACTGACAGCTTAACAAAGGCAATGGGACAGGGTGATTTGTCAGTGGGTAAAAATCAAGACAAAGAGCTATTGATTGGCAGGAGAAAAAGAAGCAGAGGACAATGAGTACGGCTGCGAGATCTTGCATAAGTGATCAATACAGGAGTTCTGCATGAGGGAACCGTCCCACTTTGTGTTTATACAGTCAGACAGAGAGCAAAGAGCAGCTATTGTACAGCCAGGCTGGTGCTGTCAGTCAACGCAAAGTAACACAGCAGGAGGTGGCCAGGCAGCTCTCTCAGTCACACACAGAGAGATCACTAACGCGCACATCAGGCTGTCCCCAGATAGTGCAGCGATTAGGGTTACCAGAAACAGAATGCTGCTTTTTCACCCCACACAAGACGACAATCATCATTTCTTCTCATGTGGTTGGTTCAGTCCTTTCAAGCATCACTTTGAAGGGTTAGTTAAAGAAAAATGAGCATATTTTCCTTACAGGTACAGAAGTATGTCTCTCAGATTACAGATGAACTGAATTTTGCTTAGGGTACACAAAAATTATATTTTAAGTATAAACTGATTAATACAACTACCAACACTGATGTACATTTTCATGCTTTCATTGCTGGATCACTTACTAACTGCTTATTGCGCATCTTTAATCTCTCAGGTAGCACTAGCTCACTCATGCACCTACCTGCTTAGAGGAGTTACATGGACTCAAGCTGAACAACTGTCACCACTAGCACCCTCAAAATTCAAAGCAAAGGCCTTTTGCACTAATAGAAAATAAAACAACTTTTTGGATTAAATTAATGATTTAGAAGATGGAAGGAAGAGGAAAAAAGAGAGACAAAAGGATAGCTTATTTCATGTTCATGGTATCATCTTGCATGTTTTGCAAACTATTTACAAGTTTTCCCTGAATTACAAACAGCTTTTAGACCAAAGAAAAAAAATTCTGTTTAATCTCAGCCTTGTTCTAAACTGAAACCAGGTAAAATGGGAATTTGACCTGAATATCTGAAAAAAATTAACTTGTGTGCCTGACATCCCTCTTACTCATTAACATTAACACAACATTCTCACCATATTAGTTGTGAAAATGTCTCGAGTTGTTCAGTGTAACCTTTTCACTCAACTGTCAATGAAAAAAGTCAAATAATATAAGGTTGCATTTTTTCACACCTGCCCTGAACCCACCTCTCTGTAACTTAGCCTATTTCAAATTAGATATGAACTATAATTTTAGTAAACATATCTATCCGTACGATATCCATATTGACCACTGCAGTTCAATTTACCTCATTGTTACCGACTTTGGGACTTTGGTACAAGATTTGGAAGCTTTTATAAAAATTTATTGAGTTATTTTCTTTAAAAAAAAATCAAAAATCATCTAGACAGAAAAACCTGAGAACAAAAGGTTTTTCTATTCTGCAGCGGAGGTTTTCTCTTTTGCTGATAGAGGTTTGATTTATTCTGAAGTTTCTTGACAAATAAAAAAGGGTATTTGGGACAGCCCTTATTTCACAAGGCCATATACAACCGTCATTGCCAATCCCACCCATTTTCTGATATGCAGTTCAATCAACGTCAACCTGTTCTAATCAATAACATATACAGGAGGAGAACTCTAAATTACAAAAAATAATAAGGCCCTAACACACTTTGGTTAAGTTAAGAAAAGACACCTATTTGGGTTAAAATAATCTCTTTCACAAAATTAAAACTCCACAATAAAAATTGGTGCCAGTGGGTTGCAACGTGGTGCCAAAAGTGTCCAAGAGTCATGTGTGACGGGCTGGGAATGAAACTGGTCTTATTATTGCCACAGCAGGTGTGTTACTGTAGTGACACCATAGGACCGCATCTCTCAAACACCACTAGCTTTTGACAGAATGGAATTATTTATGAGCTAAGAGTAAGAATAGGCTTATATATAAAATATATCAACATGCATACTAAATAGATAGCAAACTGTCCTTTAAAAGTCTGCCTTAACATCTTGCTGAAAAATGAAAAAAAAAATTATTTTATTTTTAAGTGAAAAGAGCTGCAAGAAGTTAGACTTTAAATCTTTACTGTTACACTTTTAATATCATCCATAATTGTTTTAATTGATGTGGTTCTACGTGCAAAAGTTGCTTTGAGTGATTGTTGTGAGTTTGTATATTTAAACTTCTCAGGTATCACTTGGAAGGCAGGTCTTGATAGCAGTCTCATTTTCTGAATGAATAAAGTTTAACTCACATTTTACCCTGGTTAAATTTTTAAGGTTATGTATCCATAAACTTAACTGTGAATACAACTTTATTAACACATAACTATATGCCCAAAAGTAGGCATATCTTTCTAATAGTCCCTTCCTTTCAAACTTAATCATATACAGGTTACAGTAAAACTGAAGGTATTTTAATGGTTAAAAAAAAAAAGTGAGTGTGAATCTCCTGATTGGGGGGGATCCTTTCTTTGTGGAGTTTATATGTTGTCCCTATGCCAGCATGGATGTCTTTCTTCTATCCAAATGCATGCATGGTTGGTTAATTGCAAACTGGCTGTTTAGGTGCAAATGGAAACATGGATAGCTGTCTGTCTCTTTCTATTAGCCCTGCAATGGCCTGCAGACCTTGAGACCTGTACATTGTGTAAACTCTTGACCTCTTAGTTGCATGTATGCAACCTAAGATTCTTGGGCAGAGGACTTTTATTTGTTCTTGAGGCATGGTTGAAAACTAGAGGCAACAAAGCATTCGCAGCAGAGCCCTGAAGCAATGGAACAAGCTACTGCTATGTTATTTTGTGCTGTGTTTTTCTCCATTTTATTATCTATTTGTTTAGTTGCTTGTGTAAAAGGATGTTAGCTGCATAAATCCAAAGCTAACTGTAGAATACTAGAATCAGAATCAGAATACTTTAATAATCACAAGGGGGGAAATTGCATGAAAAGAAAAGTGTGCAAAGTTCAACTGTCCAGAATATGATCTACATGGATACAGGGGAATGTTGAAAAAGAGTTTGGTTTTTTTTTTAAATTTTAGTTATCCAAATCTCACACTTATTTTGACATGTCAGTTACATAGTAAACATCCCAAGTAAAGGGGAAACAGGGGGAGACACATGGCCAGACATTCACAGTGGGACAGATTTGTTGGTGAATGTCTGTGACTTAGAATAACATGCTAAACAGTGCCCCATGTGTGTGTTTGCCCTGGTCTAATCTTATCATGGGCGTATTCATCATGAGGCGCAGACTCTTCAGCTCTGGAGAGCAGAACACGGTTTGAGATGAGTGGTCATGCTGGATGGGTGATCCATCTAAAAGCAATCACCATCAGCAGACAGAAAGACACAAGACGGCTGCAGAGGCACTGTTTACATTCTGTCAGTCTGTTGTTAAGCACCACTAAAAAGCTGTTTGTTATATCAGCATAGATAAGAGTGTGACAGTGGGGTAACTGATGTGTACAAGGGAGTCTCAAAGTGATGAAAGATTAGGTGTTTTCACATTTCCATCTATATTAGTCATTTTAACCTGAATTTAAAATAATATGTTTCTTCTTTAGGGCTATAAGGTCAACAATATAGCTAGAGCTGTGTGTGCACCCAGACTTTACCTTTAACCAGCTATTGTGATATGGGGTATTCCATTTCATTTCAGTGTAGTTTGACAACAATTTAAAGAAAGACTGCAGAACATCTTCAACATTTAAGGATATTTTATTTTGAAAGCACATGTACCTTCAGCTGCTCCCTTGCATTTTTCCCCAAAAAAGGTAATTTGGCAGAGTTTTCACACCCGATACCTTTTCTGATGCAACCCTCTATGGTGAAAGGCACTTCCCACCTGGAATCAAACCAAGGACCTTTTGCTTGTGAGACAAATATGTAGACCACTACACTATGGGGATCCTTTTATTTTGAAATTTTTAATTTTACAATTGCAATACATTCTCAGCCTCTATAGCTGTAAAACTTCCTCTATGTGGACTTTTCATTAGAGCAATAAATAGATTTTCTGTTGCAATAATAGCTACGTGAAGTATGCAGTTACCATGTGTTGTTGTCATTTGGGGGTTTGTAATTATGAAATTATTTATTTTGTCACACTTTGGATAATTGCCTCCTTTTTCAAGGCCAAAAAGCAAGTAATAAACAAACTTTAAATCATTATAATCATAAAGCGAATCACTTTTAGGTTAGAGTAAGTCACGAGGAAATGCACTGCTGGAAACATGACTTTGTGTGTGTGTGTGCATGTGCACAATGCTTGCATGTGTTTGTGTGTACCCAGCTGCATTCTCTGCTCTCTTTGCCATTCTTTCAGCGCATTTGTTTGCAGTGAGCCCATCCACTTATTGACACTTGTCTCCCCTGCCGCTTGCATGACAATCCAGGCAATAAAACCACGAGTGGGGCACACACTGTTCAACAGTTACCATAAGAAAAACAAGAGCAAAGAGGATGAGTGTTTACCTTCCCAGGGCATGAAAAGAGGAGAGGGAAGAAGAAGAAGAAAATGACTATAGGCTCAGCTCGTAACTCTAACTCCCTGCCACATATGGTGAAAAAACACACAGCCACAAAACACACATGCACTCATCAGCTACAATGCATTATTAGTATCTGCTGGACTTTGCATTAACTTATATAAGCTAAAACTTTCTATCAAAGAAAGGGGAACAATTAGATGTAAATAGACTAATAAAAAAAACAAATGAGGTCATTTAAAAAAAAATCTTGGTCACATCTGCTTTAAGGATCTACTTCAATATACTCAGACATAGACACACACACAAAAGACAGCCCGAATGAGATGGGATCAGACACCAGGACATCCTGTTCATGGGACAGTACAACACCCCCCCCCCCCCCCCCCCCCCCCCCCAACCTAAACC
>VUQH01063743.1:19865-33141 GCA_015106775.1 Etroplus canarensis
TGGGGCAGCACCCCACCCCCCCCCCCCCCCCCCAGTGCTAAAGTGATAATGCTCTTGCAACAGTGCGGCTGTCACCACATAGCTTAGCCAGTCTCTAGAGAAGACCACAAGTCTCAGCACATTACAATAGCTGGTCAGGAAAGGAAGCTTTTCAACACATCTCAGAGTAGAATATCCTTTTGTCAAGCCTGTATTCCAGTTGCTAAATATACACCAGGAAGTGAGAGTTTCCTTGATCTTCTGGTAATACTCTGGTAGGAAAGCATCTAGTATGCTCACTTTGCATTTTTGGTAATGTAAAGAGACAAAGAGGAATAAAGCGTAAAAGTGAACTTCCTAGTTCTGATCGTGAAGCAAGGCAGTCAAATGGGGGGGTTTTTGTATTCAAATTATTACAAATCGTCCTAACATAAAACATATTGCACAAGTCATAGTATTCATACTGGCAGAGATGGAAAAGGGGAGAAGTAATCTTAAAATTAAATGTTATCACTCCCAAGACGGATAAACAGTGGTTTTCTTTATTTTCCCATTTTGTCAACACTGTGTGAATTTCAGCAGAGGAAGTCAAATGTATCTGTTTTGACAGAAGATGTACCACCAAAAAGCTGGAAGTGTTGCATTAGAGACAAGCACGGGTGGCAACATGTGCACAAACGTATCTCAGCATAAACACTGGCAAATGAGAGAATAATTAAATGCATGTAGAGGAGTGACAGTTGCTATCAATATGCTTTTTCCCATTCAAGAGAGTGACAGTGTTGACCAACAACAGTGACCAACAATGGCTATAAAAATATATTTATTCTATTTATCTTGCACAGTCCTGTGGTGAAATGGGTCAAAGGTTGGTTCTCACAGGCACAAAACCCCACAATGCAAATGTGCATGCTTAAATACCACTGTCACCCACCACACACACACACACACCCATACACACACACATGCAAGTACACATAAAAAGAGAGGAAGAAAACAAATTATGCTCCCACACAAACAACGGAGGCAGACAGTGGCATCTTGAACACTCATATGAGTCAGACCTGTGCCTGATCTTCTCAAGTGTCAAACTGGGGACAAGTCAGGGCATGCAATGAGAGGCAAGGTGAGTCACATGCAGTTGTGCAGCCATGACTTCAGAGGGCATTTTGTTGGGTTACATTCATTTCCTTGAGACTTCTTCTAACTTTAACATAACCTAAAATTGCTTAAATCTAACCTTAAAATATTTCTTCACCTTAAAATGAAATGATGCAATGCACCACCTTATACTGGGTTTACTTATTGTCCCCGAGAGGAACAAGGTCCCCAAGTGTGACAAATTTCAGTTCCCACGACATGAGTGATGTGTGGACCACACATACACGCGCACACACACTTTCACACGCGCACGCGCGCACGCTGGGTTTCAAACACTAGGTGGTGATATTGAGTTGTCTTCATCCATTTCACACATAGTACATGCTCTGTCCCATAAGATTTTCACCATTAAACTTTTTTTGGACTGAAACATAGTATTTCTATGTTCATTACATATTAAAAGTTGTTTTAATTAAAATAGCGGGACTCTGTGTTACAGTACAGTTAAGTAATCTAAGCTATTAATGAGAATATTTTCCAAAGATTTTCAACAGCTCTCAGACTGTTTTATTTTCATATCTTCTGCAATAGGGCATCATTAGTTAAGTACCTCTGAGATTAGTGATTCGGAACCACAGCAAAAATAGAGCAACAGCTGCCAAAGCTACAGGGGAAAGACAGGAATGACCCCTGAGCAGATAAAAACATAAATAAAATGTGACCACTTTTGAAGACAGGGCTTCTTCAAGGCCACCTAGGAGTCTGAAGCATGACCTATAGCCCTGTCATGAACATCCTTTACTTTCTCTTGTGGAATCTGCACTAGTAGCAAAGGCTGTAAGCCACAGGCAGCATGCCATGAAACTGAAGAAGCTGCTGAAAAGCCAAACCTGGCTTCAGAAATACGTTCTGTAGACAAGCAGTGAGGATCAACGGAGCCCATGCGGCACCCGGAGCCTGTGATATTTGATCAGGCTGGACATGTCCCATTGCGTCTGCCCACCCTGCCTCACCTTCTCTCTCTGCTCACACCCAACACCTCACACCCAGTCCCAGGGATAAGTGGTCTCTTGCTATAAATACTGAAACAGGATGGAAGCTTGAGGGAGCCAAAAAAGAGCAGGCAGGGGGAGGTGAGTGGCTAAAACATAAAAAAGTAAACACCTCTAGAAGTGTCAATGAATTCAATATGAGGTGACACTACAAAAAAAAATTATAATCTGTAAGATGGAGATGTGTCCATTTTGTACTTTCATGAGTTTCAACACCTGATTTTTTTATTAGGTCCCCACCCATCTAAATCTGTCAGTATCCTCTCCCCCCAACCTCTCTGATTCTCAAGAAAACAGGTGCAAAGAGGAGTGTCCACACAGAGACACATACACACAGTTCATGCCTGAGACTTGCTACAGCCCCTCCTTTCAGAACCTGTGGCCAAAGCATGCAGAACATTTCCTTATGTCCTCCTTGCAGCAGTGTCTTCAAATCTAGGAGCAAATATAGCCTGTCATCCATGTGAAAGTCAGAGCAGTGGAGCTCTTACAGAGCACACTATTAGGCCAATATTTGTGTATTAATTTTCATAATAGAAAGCATCATTCAGAACCCCAGAGAGGCTCTGAAGGGTGTTAAGATAGTAATAAAAAGGCTTATATGCTGAAGCCTTTAATCAGTGAGGAGGAACTGAGCAGGGAAATCACCTGGCAAAGCTTTGGCAGCAGTGAAAACATTTGGCCCCTCATAGTGCATCACTACCTACAGGTTTAAAAATTAAAGAAGGCTTAACAGTGCGGCCTCTAAAAACACCTCCCTCATGAGATTGATCTAGAAAAGGATTCCACTGTTAAACAGAAAACTAGCTCCTGGCCCCTATTTTTTTATCACTGATTTGAATTCTTGTGAATCAAAATGTGCATCTGATGAACAGGTGCAGCCTTGATAGTCCATCAAATATTTATCACACATACAAAAAAGCAACAACTCCTTAGCATTTGTTACTTTATGGTCTAACAGCGAGTGTGGAGGAGAGAATAAGAGATAAACTAAGAGTCTCAGCCCTGCAGGAAGGATGCAGCCTCAGTTTAGCAGCTGAAATTGCAGACAGAAGGCATCAAAACAAGACCTGATACAAGACTGACAACTGAATTTGGAGGGAGAGGTGATGTTAAAAGTTTTGCGGTAACTTGTGTGTACGATATCCTGCATTCAGTCGCTAATGAGAATGATAATTTGTGGCTCCCCTGATGACCCCTACCCCTGCTTCAATAGTGACTTCTCCCAAGGGAGGTGATTGCTCAAGTCCCCGAGGGACATCCAGCCCTCCGTGGCAATCCTTTTCATGACAGATTCCCGCCTGTTTCGTTTTATACTTGGATGATAATCCATACTGGGATACTTGTAGCTCAGTGAGGCAGCAAACCAACAATGTATGTTTCATATTTTAATTAGTTCATATCTGGATGCATTACTTTCAGTCACAAAATAACCTATATGGGCATCCTCTGCATTTCTTTCTTGCCAGATGTTCATATTATTTCCAGTTGCTGTGAGAAATGTTAACATTTTGCCAGTGTGTCAAAAATCTGTAAGCCTGTCCTGTTTAACTTAAAGCAGCTGCTGTGTTTCTTGAGTTATTCAGTGCAAACAGTAAGTATGGGATTTCTTTTATCTTTATCTTCCCAGCATGTCCACAAAGCTGAAGCAGCAGCTTTAACCTGATTTGCAAAGTTTACAAAATGTTGCCACGAAAGTGAGATGGACTCAGTCAACTTCTCTTGGGAGCGTAGACCTACAGCCAGATCCGAGTGCTCCCCCCCCCTTTTTTAATCCCACATGTTTACACCGGACCAGGCGCTCCTTCTTGGCGGCCACGCGTGCGCGTATGTTCGCCTCCTCACCTCCGCAGAGCGGCTGCACGACCCGGCCTGCCAGCGGGGATTTACTGGCTGGCATCGTGCCCGGCCGCAGGCAGACTAGTTCGCTCGGTTCTCACGACCTCAGCTTCACAAAGACATCTCTGAACTATTAACTCAGACACGAAGGCAGTAGGAACAACCGCAGAACCCACACATGCTGCCAACTGGTGTTTCAGTATGCCTCCTCGCAGAAACAAGCTGCCTGAGAATCACTGGCAGTTTCAGTATGCCATTTACAGACGGTGTCATCTGCAGGGCACTGCCACTGCAGGGAGGGTTAAAGTGAGAACGCAAGTACACAGATTAACAAGGCAGACCAACTGTAACGGGAAGAATAATACCGGGAGTTGTGGCTGTGAGGTATCAGTGAAAAACACCCATTAGCAGTCACGTAGACAGCTCCAGGAGATTGTGGAAGGTATTGTTCCGTAAATTCCTAAACTGGTTTTAGTGATATCAGTGCGCAGTGGAGCCTGGCTATAGGAACTTCCCGAATGAGCCCTGTAAGTTTAAATGAGCCGCGCTATATATGAACCTTTCCAAACATCTTTTAAATATTTAGCACAGAATGAAAGCGCTAAACATGCTGTTGGCCAGGGCGAGGAACCCAGCCTCACCGCTGCGCTGTGCCGGCCATGCGCGGCCATGGCGCGCCGGTGGAGTATTAAATGTTGAGAGGTTTTGACCGGCGGTAACCAGGCTGTAACCTAATCCCAAGAACAGGGGGCCCGCTGACTGCAAGTGGCTGACACACGGCCAGCACCACGCCGGCCCACACAGAAACACGGCCCTCGGTTCCGGACTCCACTAACTGGTGGGAGATAAGTTTACGCCCGGGGGTAAACAGAAACTGGGAGCCCTTAAATACACAGAGGAAAAAGACGCCTGAGCAGATGTAGGCCACAGGCTGGAAATAAAAACAGGCCGGTTTAAATAATGACTGACTGGGTGTGTGTGGGAGAGAGAGAGAGAAACAGGGAGCTATTATAATCAGGTTTCAATATTCCATAACCTGGAGGTTTATTTGTCTGCCAATGCCACGACTTCCGCCAAAGTTCCCTGCCCTGAAATCAAAGTCTAACCAGTTCCCTCCGTTCCACTGGGAGTGGATTTGAACAATTGATATACAAAAGAAAGCGAGGATCCTTCCATATTCTCCTTTCACTGAGGCAATCTGTTAGTGACATTAACCCCTGAGCGCATTTCCCAGGCTCATGAATAGGGTTTAAGACTTCTTAAAGCTCCCGCTGCATACAGGATGAGACCCTTTTCAAACTTTTAATTACCTTTATAGCAGCAGGAAAATACACCCCCATTGTCCCAGAGACCATTCTCCAGAGGGCCAGATGTAAGGGGCTCCCGCCAAACTGGTGACAAGGTGGCCACTTTAAACCTACGCAGGAGTTTATACTGTGGACAGGATCGATAATTGTTCCTGCGATTTATCATCAGCTTTGATCACAGTACATATGTTTAAAATGAATTACTCAGTAAGACTTGTATGCATTAAATATGACTTTTACGCATTACATTTAACTTTTACGCATTGAATTTTTAACTTTTACGCATTAAATTTAACTTTTACACATGGCCTTTGGTATGACAGTAGTTTAAATAGAGTATAATAAAAGCAATAATGACATGATGGAAACAGGCTGAAGGCAAGACATGAATTTCTGAAACCTCATTTATTAAAACAATGGGTCAACACCCAACTTTTTGTCAACACAAAACAACAGAGAATATAAAACACAGCTTTGGTATAACAATCAATAACACCTCTGTACAAAACTAAACCTTTTCATAAAAAGTACTTCATAACAAAAAAAATCCTATAAATGTTCCATCTGTTTATCACCGACATCCAAATGTTGGAATCAACAATAAGTTATATATATATATATATATATATAACATGCACCATTCAAGGCAACAACTGTTCCATAAAACGAAACAACATGAACTACTGGGGGTGGGGTATTAAGTGGTTAGAGTTACCATCCCGTAGCGGAAAAGTCACGGTTCAAACCCCGCAACAGTTGTGTGTGCAGTCAGTAAAAAGTCTAAATGGGAAAGTAATGCAAACAGGTTTCAAATGAGTCTCTGGTCCTTTTAAGACCGCCATGGCCGCCACACAGGCTCGTTGCTCTCGGAACCGGTGCTGACCCCCACAGGACTGACCGCCTGGGACCCTCCGGAGAAGGACGTCATGCCATGAACAGGAGATGCTGCAGTGGGCGCTGAGCTGCCGTGCACAGGACTGGCATTAACCGCAACTGGAACTCCTGCGTTTGCGTAAAGGGGGATGACAGGAGTGGTAGTGGAGGCAAAGGCCGGGTTGGGGATCAAAAAAGCAAACTGTCCGTCGGTTGCGGGTACCAGCTGGAATCCACCAAAGACCTTTGGGGACACGGCCTCGGCAGGACTGAGTTTGGAGCCCATAGGAGCGCCGCTGATGGGCAGAGTGGATGGGAGCTGCACATGGAGAGGCTGGGCCAGGTGCGCCTGCTGGGACGGGGCCTGCTGCGGGTAGTTCACAGGCATCATCTGGCTCATGCAGTTGGACAGGTGGTTGAGGAGCCTCGACCTCACCTCTGTGTTCACACCCTCTGAGGTGGACAGAAAGCGGGTGACTTCGTTCATGCACTCGTTGAATCCGGCTCTGTATTTGCTCAGAACCGTGGCATCTGCCGAAAGCGCTGCTGGCATAAACAATGAGAACAGGATATTAGCACCTTTATGACTCATTCCGCAAGGTCGTGACTTTATGATCCACTTGTATCATTAAATAAACTCACCGCTCATCTGTACGCGCTGCAGGTTCCTCAAGTGCTTCACTGTCATTTCCAGGATGTCTGCTTTTTCCAACTTGGAGTGTCTGGAGCTCTGTGGAAAGAAACAGGAAAAGTTAAGTTTATACATACGGCAAGCTTAAAACTAAATGATTATCTACTGAAGAAAAAAAAGAAGAGATAAAAATGTATTTCATCTTACATCTTTCTTAAGTGCGTCCAGGATGAGGGTCTTGAGCTGTCCCAGGCTTTCGTTAATTCTTGCCCTCCTGCGTTTTTCCATGATCGGTTTGGAGGACTGCAAAGCGCAAAACAACTCGACATAAATATTTTTGTTTACCAGTCGGATGCAGGGATTCTCACAACACACCTCACATCGCATCTATAAGCACTTCACTGAATGAAAAGCCTAGACAGATTTTCCTCTTAAGCACGCTTGTTATTTTTTTTTTACTTGTAAAAATTAAAATACTTACTTTTCTGTGCTCGCTGGCATTTTTTGGTTTGTCCGGTGTGTGCGATCCGCTCGCAGGTGCGCCGGCAATAGGAGATGCCGTCTGCTTCTCCATAGTGTCAGCTGGCATTATGGATTAAACCAGGCGGAGGGAAAAAAAAGGCGTGAAGAAGTAAATCCTTACTGGGAGCGCAGAGGAGTTTAAAATCACTCGGAGACGCTGCGGAGCATATAAGATGTACGCCTGGCAGTCGAGTCCCGCGGATGAGTTCGCTTGTGATCACTGAGCTGTCATGTGAGTACGGTGAGAGAGAGGTGGGGCGTGCGGTGCACCGCGCGGAGCCGCTCTCAACTTCTGCCGCCGACACGCGCCGCGGCGGTACTTATAGGCGGCTCGCGTGCTCCCAGTTCGTGTGAAACCCTCTCTGCATTCTTTCCCACACTCGCTTCAGCCAATAGCAGAGAGGACTCACCCATTGGGCGCGGGGCAGACCGCTGATTGGACAACACCCCCGCGGGCCGTCAGTCACGCGCTGCTCAATCAGCCCTGCAGGGACAAACAACAAAGCGGAGCGCGCGGCGGCGGCGGCCGGACCGGCCTGTGAAGCGATAAGGAGGGGAGCGGAGGGGGTGGGGGATGCGCTGGATGTTTGCTTCATAACTTTACTCCGTGCGCGTCAAAAAAGGCTGTGTGCGTTTGTGTGAAATATGACATGAATAGACAGTCTTCCCCCCCAGTCAGCGATAACAATCAGTGCAGTTTATTCAAATCTGTGGGGCTGTTTCATAGCTGTGAGTGCCTGTTTTGGTGGTAACTGGGTCCCAAATAAATGGCGAATTCTAAACTGGGCAAACAAATTTACACTTTTATTTTAAGACTCCTCTCAGCCTTCGAGAAGACGTCTGGAAAGACACGCGAAGCGGTTTTGCAGCAGCACGCACCAAGCCAATGGCATGCGGCCACTTTATGCAAATAAACCGGAGCGCTCTCTGATTGGCTGTGCGAACAGCCCCGCGTCAATCATGCTTGGCGCAGGAGTCGCTCAAAGAGAGGAGGGGGGTGGCGAACATCTGTCCGCGTGCCATTCGCGCACAGTCTTCTCCCGTCCTCGCGGAGCACGTGCCAAAACCTGCAGATTACAGCTTGCAGAGCGAGGAGCGTCATGTGAAGGCACAGTCATCTGGAAACATTATATTTCACACCGACAGGATGGTTTGGTATGCCATTTAAACTGCAGGAGGAATACGCTTGCTGCTGAAGTTTTCCCGCTAATAATCATATTGGCAAATTAAAATAAATGCACGGTTTGCCGGGCGGAGGGGAAAAATCACAGCGTGTCCCGTTTTGTTTTAAAGGGAAATAAAATATCAAGCTGGAACTTTGTGTCAGCACACGTCACAATAATAAGAAAAAACGGGACGTTATATGTATGCAGTCTTTGTGTTAACTACTGAAACACACTCAAATCTTTCCCATGTATTTATGTGTCAACACATCCTGACCTGCAAAGCGGACTGTTTAAAACTGTGTGAAGTAGAAGAGCGCCATCTAGCGAACAAATTGCAAAAGTTAACCAAATGTACATCATTAATCTCAGGACATTTAAAACAAAAAACATTTAAAGCTTTTATAAAGCAATTAGGGCATAAGCCCACCTACATTTGCAGTGTAGTGCAAGCACCTGTTGTTGCTGAATTAAGGTTCGTGTGGGTGTTTTATGTGAGATAAAGTCTTTATGGTTTCCTGTCAGAAGTAGCACTGTCACCACCTCTGCAAAGACTTCCTTTTTCTTTGCAATGCCTTTTCTTTAAACCCAAGTTGGGCCTAGGTTCTTTTGACTTTTTTTTTTTTTGGAGTGTGCTAAGCAACGAATACAAAGACCCGGAATAAGTTCAAGAAGACAAAAGTCACTGTCTTAAGATGACCACAAGGTGGCACATCTCTATTCAAGCTTATACTACAGTAAAATTTACAAGTTTGAAAGGAAGAAAATGCCAAACAGTATTATCTTATATCGCACTTGTTCTGGTGAAACAGTTACTCACTTTCTTTATTTTAAACCTATATCAGACTGCTGGGTTTGAGACAGTCAAAGATGAAGAAAAGAGGAGAAATACTCAAATAAAACCACGGAAATTATATGCAGTATATGATTTATCAAATAAAGAAATGCTTACTTTCCATTTTTGATGCATACTGTATGTCTCCAAAGAGAAGACAACATATGCTTACATGTATTGAGTTAATATATTACATAAAACACATAGTTTTATGTATATACCTTGTGCATCTGTATAAATAAGACATAAACATCATCCTAACTTATTCAAATCGACTTCACATTAAGCAGAGACTGGCCAGTCGGCTGGATATTAACATTAAAATTGCTGCAAAACAGAAGCACAGTTGTATTTTTGAGAAATTATATAAAATAATGCCTGAGACATTAAGAATATTTTTATTTAATTTCATGACAAATTTATAGAAAAACAAAATGTGGGGTTTCAATCCAAAGGACAGAAATAGCAGGTTAATAAGGCAGCACACAATAAAAAACTTGTCTGAGTATTTTTCTCAGTGTAAGCATTACTAAATAAAGAACTGGACTGAGCTGACATAGTTAGATATTTGGAAATAATTGCTTTTATAGCCTTGAAGCTCCATCTGATTAAAACAAAAGGGTGCATGTTAAGAGGTAAAAATCTCTGGAAAATAATTAACCAAAAGTTATAAGTAACTAATGGAAGTTTTGATGTGAGGTATCCTTTGAAACGTGCAGATGTTCAGTCTATGCAGGCTAAACGTATTCTTTTAGATAATAAACAGTAACATTTGAAGCCGATGAAATCCAAAAACACACAGACAAAGCAACAGTTGTTGGTTGCTCTTCATGAATCTGCAGCTGTGACACAAATTAAAGCTTAAACCTGCAGAATTCCATGTTAAGTCAGTGGGCGCATTGCAACAAAAGGGGCATTACCAATTCTAAGGAGGCGAAGATGTCATAGTAATCTTAAAACTGATGACAAAGTCAATGATCCTCTCTAGGCCGGTAGTGTATTGAACCAGGCCAAATGTAATAAAACTTTGGTAAGCTGTGCATCAGTTCAGTGTATCAGCCATTGTTCAGTGGCTCATGTCCCCCCCCCCACCATGGGTGAGCTGTGCTGAGGCATGCTGGACACTTGTTTACCCAGGATCCTGAGTCTCAAGGGCCAGCTGTGTGTGCTTGGGTTCACATCGGCTTTATTTGCTTTCGGATCGGCCCAAATGAAGCAGATCTAATTCTACGGAGCTCCACAAAGATTACGAGACTGCTCCCTGCAGCAGTGGAGTTAATGGGATTTTGCTTTAATAATTCTGTACAGGTGGAGTAACACCTGTTGAACCTGTTCTGAAGTCTCACGACTTTTGGTATTTTAAACCCAGTCCATCAATAATTCCCCCCTCTTCATTCCTGCATTTCAAAGTTTCAGACCCAGACAACAAAGAGAATGAGAATTCCCCTTCAACTGAAAAAACTTTTCAAGTGACTTCATCATCAGAGCATCATTAAAGCTCATGCCGACATCTCTGGCCTGAGGAATGCAGAGAACAGAAATTGCTGCCTTTAATAGATGATCAACATTCACCAGACAAGAGCCAAAAGTACTTGCTTTTTGACTTAGCTTTATGAGGCAGAGATCTGTAGGAGGATATGTCGGGGGAGATGAAAGGGCCCAAAAGGAGGGAGAAGCTGTGTTTGCAGATTTAGCAGAGTTCAGTAGTTCGTTGTCCAGTCTCGCTGAAAGCTCAGCAGCTCCTTTTGACTGCTGCCTGCTTAATTTGTTGTTGTACAATGAGTCTGTGCACTTCTCCAAATCCATGTGCAGAATGCAGAAGAGAGTCAATTATATCTGTATTAGCTGTTGTCTACAGGGCAATCCCTTTATACACACTTATACACACTACCCAATCGAGTGCTGGTAGATGTGTTTACCACAATGAATCCACAATACTGAGCAGCTACAATAACTTTTTGGGTGGTTTTTGCTTTGTTTCCATTACTGTGACTGACTTCAAGTGGAAAAATCAACAACGCAGGATGCCAGCAAATGTGTGGAGTTATCACTTTGGCTTATGACTATATCACAAAAATTATGAAATGATCATTGAAGATCATTAATAATCTTTTCAATTTGAGTGTGTTTGCAAGAGTTTTAGTTTGATCTTTTTGAGTGACTCTAGTATTCAAGTACACATTTGAAGTATTTGTACTTAACTTTATTATTTCTTTTTATACATCCGCAGGGAAATACTGTACTTTTTACTACATTATATTTAGGTACTTGATAAAGATTGAAAGTGTGAATGTGAAAATTAGGTAGGTTAATTTAACTCCACCTTGTCCAATTGCAGCAGCAAAATGCTGCTTACATATTGGAGCTCATCCTCACTCATCATGTTGCCTGACTGTGTTTTAAATTTGTAACATACCTTCTGGACTACCTGCTCACCCAAGGTGTTTGTGTGTGTTTAGCGACTGTATTTGTGCACATATCAGGCACATTTAATTTCATTTTGTCAATTTCTGTTTTCCTCTTCCTTCTTATTCAGTGTATGTACTTAAACATTTGGTGATTGTTTTCCTTCGCTGTTTATTCACTGCTCTATGAGGTTTCATGGTGTGTTTTGTTGGTGGTAACCAGGATGAATAGCATTAGAAAGTAGTACATCAGAGGGACAGCTCAGGTTGGGTCATTTGGAGATAAAGTGAGATAGGCAAGGTTGAGATGGTTCGGACATGCGCAGAGGAGGGATAGTGGATATATGGAAAAAGGATGTTGAAGATGGAGCTACCATAAAGGAGCAAAAGAGGATGACTGCAAAGAAGGTTCATGGATGTAGTGAAGAAGGACATGCAGAGGTTTGGTGTGAGAGAAGAAGATGCAAGGGATCCACTGTGGCAACTCCTTAAGAGAACAGCTGACAATAGAAGAAGAACAACAACAACAACAAGAAGAAATGTTCACATTAAGTTCTTAATCCTATTTGAGAGGACAAAGTTCTGGTGTTGAAGCTCTGAATCATTTATTATGTAGTTAAGTCAAAACTAATCCAGGAATTAGCATAAACCATGATGTGGATATTCACTAGAACAGCCATCTCCAAACAGCCCATTTCAAAATCTACAACTGAGCCCACAGAAACCTTTAATCACAACTATGTGAACTTCAAGACTGGCACCTGATGGCCACTGTTCCGTTTTAGCTCTTCCCTACTGCTGACAAGATACAAGCTGAGTTCAGGATCAAAAATACATTAGAAGATGTGTGTTTTATTAGTTATGTTTCTTTTTTAAATGTAAATATTTAAAAGACCAGTGTGTGAGAACACTGATATTACCAGTTTACCTATACTATTTCCTTTTCCAAATATGTCAGAGAACCTACGGTCTTCCATGACCTCATCCAAAAGTATTTCCAGTGTATCTATAATTAGGAATTAGTAATGCCATTGAATTTTGAAGATTCAAGAATTTGAAGTTTCAGTTTTAACACTGCAAAAAACTATACATTATAGCCAATGAGTGCTAATAGCTGTTCTGCATTGTTCAATGATGTCATTAACTGTAACAAGAAAGCCAGTATTAATTTCTCTTTATTTGTTCTGAGCTACTGTGGAAACATGGCAGAACAACATGGTAACTCCTATGGAATTGGACCCACTAACACTGTATATATAAATATATTGCATAAATTAACAGAAACACTATTATTATGGGTGATTTCACACTGTAAAAAGCATAAATGTGTATATTAGATTCAGTTTCTAACAGATCACCTTAAATCTTAGACACAGGTCCTTTAATAAACAAAATATAATAAAATGTAATAAGTTCAAGCTAAATTACCAAATAGTTTTTTTAAATCACTGACATAAAATAGCAAATAAAAATACCCTAATGTCTCCACTTCACCATAGCAGTAGAATTCTTACATGGGTCAGTTTTCTTGCTTTGAATTACCAAATTACTATTTCTTTTTTTTTTTTT
>VUQH01063743.1:33167-76530 GCA_015106775.1 Etroplus canarensis
ACTTAAAAATGATTAAAGCAAGACTAAGACTTTTAATGCAGCAGTTTTTTCATTATAGCACTATTGCTGAAGTGAAGGAGCTGAATATTTTCCCCAGCACTGTTGATAAATCTAGCTAATGCTCATGATGATCAAAACAAAATAATTTGATAGTTTGTTTCTGAATGACAGCAGGACTTTAGCGGTCCTGTTAGTACTAGTTAGTGGTTTGCGGTTTCTGAAACAAGTAAAGCCAGAATCCTGACCAAAGAAGACCTAAGCTTTTGGTTGAAAGGACACCTGCAGCTGCTGCATTCACCTTTCACTTTGAAGAGAGGGATTTTCAGAGTAATGAAAACACTGGGTTGATAGTTCATTATGGAATGTGATTAAATGAAATATTTAAGAATTAAGTTGTGCAAAAACATGGGCTTGCTTCCTCTCAAACATTGGCAAACAATCTGCAAAGACTTGCCAAGTCGAGATATTTCATGTGTATTATTGCTAGGGATTTCTTCAGTCTGGGAGAGGCCAGATGTTTTTTTTTCTTCTTTTTTTACACTAATTGTGCTGGTATTAAATCAGCTATTTTCCTCTTCAGCTATTCTGTGTTTGATGTATTACCAGGACTGTGGGGTGCTTTATAAGAAGTCAATATTTGAATAAATGAATATGAATCTGGAAATATTTCTCATGGCATTTCAGGCATGGGTGCATTTAGTCAAAGGCTTCAAAGCTGCATGTTTGCACCACAAATGTGAGGGAAAGTACTATTTTTTCCATGGACTTTCATTTTATTCTTCCTTAATCTCATTACTCCCTTAGCTGTTTTCATACCTGCAGAAAAAAACCCTGAGATCAATTATATTTGCCTCACTTTTCAAGCAGCTTGTTGTCATTTTGCCATCTGCAGACCAGCATGTCCAGTACAATGTGGTGTATTCACTGAGCCTCTGTGGCTTTCTGAACAGAGAGAGAGACCCTTTTCTCTTGCTTCTCGCCCCAATTCAAGGCTTTCTTCTCCCTTTTAAGTGGACTGTTGATGAGGTTAGTCTAATCAGATTAAGTCAACTCACATTGGTCTCTGCAGTTTGTTTTCCTTCCAAAGGCGTCCTGACATCTCCTATACTTTTTCTTTATCCTCCTCTTTGCACTTTTCATCCAGGCTTCCACCCCAAAAAAACCCTTTCAGCAGAGGGCCCAATGGAGTCTTTTATAAACAGCAGTTCCCCAATGATATAGGTTATTTAGAATGGGTCACTAGACTGGAATACATGGGAAAGGTCTTTAAAGTTGTGCAGTGACGCATTTGGACATTTTCACTGGTGTCTGTGTGAATGCCAGAGATTAGGTAAACACAAAGCACCAAATTAAATTTTGGAAATTGCTGGAACCTTTAATTTGATTCCTGAATAAATGTTGGAGGGATGTTTTGTAAACTACAAGGCTAATGCAATCTCCACTTTTATCTGGATGCTTGGATGGGAGTAGTGTTTTCATGGCTAACTTGTTAAATAGTTTTTAAGTGAAATAAATAAGATCTGACTGTTTACATTTCACCAGACATGGTACTTGTACTCAGTGGATTTTAACACCGAATACATTACAATGTCAGTATCATTATTTCAGTTGAAGAAAATTTCTAAAATTGTTTATTTTAAAAACCAGTGTTTTATTAAGAAAATGCATTTATTGGATTACTTTTGTTTTCTAGAAGTTTAGTTACTAATATAGAAAAAAGATCATTTAGATGATCACGAGATCCAATAATAAAAATTATTATCTGTGTACTTGTTGATAAAAGTTTCTTACTGAAATTGGAATGGATCGATAGATCAGTGTTTGCTTTGAATCCCACAGTGATATTAGCTTTTTAAATTTATTTTATTTGATTGATATGTACAGAAATATCAAGCAAATCTTCCACCTGTATCTGTAAAATCTCCACAGAAGTTGTCATCAGTGGAGGGCCGTAACTTGATCTCCCTCACTAATAACAGGCCTACAAAGACAATGAGCACAATGAGTACAGAGGAGGTCTTTTCAGATGACTTCAACGCCCCCCCCCAACACACACACACACACACACACATGCCACACCACCACCAACACCCCACCCCTTTGAAAAAACATGGCTGCCCACTGACTGAATGGGGGCTGTAGCACCATTTCAAGCTAATGGATCTGAGGAACTGTCCACATAATTACATTACAGCATTTCGGCAGGCCTTTGAGCTCCACACTTGTTGCAGCTCCAGCACACCACAGTACTCCACTCACGTTCCCACAGTGGAATGTGCTATGACAGATATGGTCTTCTTGGGCACTCTTGAACAAGGCTGCGCTCCATGGGACTGGCAACCCCCCTTCATTCCTATGCGTACAAGGTCTTGGATTTGAAACAGAAGGTGGGCATTGAAAGACAAAGAATCAAATGTGGGGGCAAAGAAAATTGACTTAGTGTCTGCTTGAGTGCTATGAGCATATTTTCCTCTTAACTTCTATTATTCTTACTTCATGCTTTTGCACATGACTTAAAAGAGATTTTATAGTTCATGATATAAGATAAATGCCCTTCTTCTTCTTCTCCCTTTTGAGTTTTTTTTTTTGCTTCAGTCAAGTTCACACTCAAATTTTGGTTTGTTTTTGATTTATTTTGATGTATTTTTTTTTTAGATACAAATAATTTCTCTCATGCAATTGTCCAAGCTGCAGATAAAAATGTTGAAAAAGAAAGTTTTTATGAGCTTTATTAAAATTCCTTTCACAAAATGTTAGTGTGATAGCAAACAGCTACTACAAGCACAAAAGAATTGAGCAGAAAATTACCTTTTTTACCCTCTTTTGGCTTAAATTGAGCTTGTGTCCAATCCATTCCAGCCAAACCAAACACATCTAAAAGGAGAACAGTTTTTTTCACAGGCTGTGGTGAATGCCGCTGAATTAGTCAAACAGACAAACACAATGTGAAAAAAGGAACATTTGTTGCTGCATTAACAAACTGACTCCTCAGTCGGTTTTGATTTATAAAGAACCCTTCTAAACCTTCACAGGCCAAATTATTCAAATGTAGACTGATGTTTTCTCAATTTGTGACCGACAGCATAATTTCCACACAAAAGTCAATGTCCATCTGTGTCTGCACGCCAAGTGGAAAAATCCCTTAAACTAATAACACAAAGCACCAATTCTGAGATTTCTCTTCCTATATTAGAAGGTGCTATAGATCTTTTTGTTAAGCTTTGTTGGATAAAGAAATGCTTTGCTTTCTGGTTCATCTTGAAAAAAAATTACTCCTTTTACGGAGGATCAAAATCAATGCAAATTAATCCTTTATTCATTTCCCTGTGAATAATTCGAGTCTTTGCACTTTTGTTTGGGGCCCGTGAGCTAAACAAAATCATAAGAAAGGTGGAGAATGCGAACGTTTATTGGGCAGTTGGAAAGAGAGATGACCCCGCTCATGGGTGACAAAGAATCCTTTATAGTGTTGGCGTGAACCCATGAAACAGGGGTATTCCAGTCTGACTGACCAGCACCACAGGAGTCCCAACATGTGCAAAAATGGTGCCCCAGTAAAACCAACTCTTTTTACATACACATAAAGGAGGAGAAGTTTAAACAAAAGGGCATAATCTTTGGCCATTCTTGAGTGCACAGGCTGACACTGACATGTTTATTAATATTTTTATCACCAGCTAAGAAATATTTTATTTAAAAATTTGAGGATATTACACATTCTTTCATATCCATATGTCCGGAATATTGTAGCCCACTAACAACTCACCTTAAAGTGTGTTTACAGATTTTAGGGAGTCCTACTGCAAAAATTTAAGCTCTGGAGTTAGAAAGAAGTGAGAATGCTATACCCCTGTAGTCTTCTCCTCATCTGTACTAGAGGCAACATTAGTCACTACTTGCATAATATACCTGAATCTGTGATTAAACTGTCAGCACTTGAGTTTTATTGTGATTTATATAGTGCTTTTCTAGACTGACCCCTCAAAGCGCTTTAGACAACAAATCACATTTTTAACCATAAGTTCATAGAGCATTTTATTTTGTGCACTTCAAGCACTACCTCACATCCATGGCCAATTTTAGGCTTAACAATTAATGCTGGGGAACAGCCAGGCTCTACATAGAAATATCCCAGCTGGGGTTCAAACCAGGGACCTTCTTGACGTGAGACAACAGTGCTAACGACTTCATCACCATGCCACCATTGGGTATAGATAAAGTTACAGATTCTGCCAAGAAAAAATAATAGCTGTCATATAAAAGATGATATCTTTATTTCTGCGGCAATTCTTTGAATTCTTTTTTATTTTAAACTGATGTTATAACGTTATAAAGTTTTTTGCACAAAATCAGTAACATTCAGAGACATACTTCTCCTGAGTCAGTCCAGCTGCCTAGTTCTACATTAGAATAAATTTTTACCAAATTTTACATAACCACTTTTATTGACAGATACGGTTTTCTTTAATAAGATGTTTTACAACAGACAGGACAACGACAAACTACACTCCTTTCCACCACTTTGAGAGCAGAAGATGCTGACCTTGACACAGTCACTGATTTCACTGCTTTCTTGTTAAGCTCAGCACATTCCTGCACAATCTCACAGGTAAAACAGAACACAGACTATGAGGGCAATTTAATGATATACTATTCTCTCAGACTAACATGGCAAAGAAGACTATTGTGTGTGTTGCTCATTGTTAAAGTCGTCTGAATGTAGCACTGACCGCATTCACAATGGCTGAACCAGAGGCTGAGGGATTACGATATGCATGACATCCATGTTTGTGGTCACCTCAAACATCATCTCATATCAAAGTCCCCTTTAAACCCCAAACACCACCGCCCTTCTTTTTCCCTGTGATGTGGAGACACCAACAGCACGTACCCTCCCTTTAAGTTTTATTTTGGGAAAACACCGCACAGGAGACGATTTGTGTCTTTGAAAACATACGTATCAATCACATCAAAAGCCCAGGAAACAAAAGTGGAGGCTGGCAGCATCAGACAAACACTCTCATTAGTCACTGCTCTCTCTTGTATCTCATCGAGGATGAAGGAGGGGTTGTTTACTCTGGAATATCTCATACTGTAAAGGCAAAGAGAACCTACCGCCTGGCCCATTCAATAAGCATGCAAACAAGTGGAACAGTGTGTGGTCAGTTACAATAAACACAGATCAAAGAGCACAAAATGCACTTGTGTTTCATAATGCACCCTGTGGCACAACCTTTTTCCTAGCAAAGCCCTCACACTCGATCTTCCCACACTCATGTACAAAGTCACCATTAATAAGGTCTGAAAAGTGTGATTTTTAGTTGTCACTCTTGTGTACCTCATCCTTGTCCCATCCTCAGCCCCCTGCCTGGTGCTGACCCTGCCAGCAGACTCTCTCTGCCCCCTCTGCAGCCCCCTCCAACCCTGGGAAGAAGAGGCCCAAACCAGAGTTAGAATTGGGGCTCATTAGCAGGGCCCACCTGGAGGCTGGCTGGGGGCTGACAGGGGACCACGGCCTTGATCTGCTGGCTGTGAGCAGTTTTGTGGCACACAGAGGGGACAGGACTGTTGCATGGTATACAGCTCAGGGAACCATCAAATAATATACAATGCTTCAACAGTCCTGATCAAGTTTAATCTGTTTAACTGTTCCATCAGCACAGAGGCACCCTCGACTCTCTTAAATTGTATTGTCCCTCCCAAAATTGGGCAACCATGGACAGAAATTACAGGGGGGAATAAGAAGGTCTTGTTCCCACTCCTGGTATTTCTCCAAAAATTATTTATTTCCTCTTGAATGAATCACTAAAAATATATATATAAATAATGTCAAATAATATCCCATGCAGTGGAAGCTATTAGTTTAATTATAGATGGGAAATAATACATTTGTGAGTTTTGAAAGATGGACTCCCCCTCATGTTCCGCACAATGGTTTGGTCCACTTAATTCTTTTTTACTTTGCAAACTTTAAAAAGGATGATTGAGACACTGTTATTTCCTTCTACTTCTACAGTAAAATTAAACATATTTGCATTTGTAATTATACTAAATTATATTAGCTCCACTACCTCATCATGAATTCATAGTCATTATTATTGGGCGAATACGCTTCCTCAATTTTGTTTATGAAGGCAGGAGGTCATTATAACTCATAGAATATTCAACTAGTTTTTAAGCGCACTTCTTTGATTTTGATTTCTGAAAGAATTTTCTGATTTCCCGTGACTGGTTGTTATAGTTGTTGTTTGGACATGTTCAGAGGAGGGTTAGTGGATATACACCGCTGCTACTGCACATCACCTCTTCTTTTTTCGGTGCTAGTGTCTTGTTCTAGTGTTGTCTTTTCATTGTGTCTTTCTTGTGTACTGTTTTGCACAATTTTGGTTTTTGCACTATGTTCATCTGGTTAAGATGAAAAAGGGGTTTGCTCTTTGCATTATTTGCTGTTCTTTGCATTGTTTGCAACTATTGCACTATGTTGCACACGTTGCACTTTATTTATTTTTAAATTTTTAATTTTAAACTGTGAAAAAAAACAACCCTCCTGCCATATGTCTATATACCTATATGTTTATATGTTGCACCAGGTCCTGGAGAAACACCATCTCATTTCACTATGTTCTGTGTCAGCTATATGTGGTTGAAATGGCAATAAAAGCTCTTAAATCTTGAATCTTGAATCTATATCGGAAAAGGATGTTGAAAATGGAGCTGCCAGGCAGGAGGAGAAGAGGAAGACCACAGCGAAGGTTCATGGATGTAGTGAAGGAGGACATGCAGAGGGCTGGTGTGAGGGAAGAAGATGCAAGGGATAGGGTGAGATGGAGGCGATGATCTGCTGTGGTGACCCCTAACGGGAGCAGTTGAAAGAAGAAGTTGTTTGACCCCTGTGCCACTCCATTTAAAAAATCCTGGAGACACCCCTGCTCCTTTCTCTTCTAGCCTAGGAGGAGCACCCTTTCATCCCGTCTCTCACAGACAGATAGAAAATGTATAACTGTTTGTGTTTATTGTGAAACAATCTGTTAAACAATTATGGAAACAAGTACCTTTTGTGTATGCCTTCTTTGAAGTCTAGTCACCTTATGCAAATCCAATATTTTATTATTCACAGCCTTTCCTTCTTTATTCTAATTTACAAATCTATTTGTTTTGGGGACTTTTTTTTACTATGAATGAACATTTATTGTGTCAGTTGTTAGGATGAATGGGGTGACGCTGAGGTATGCTGGGGTTTATGTGTGCAATACTCCAATGGTGTGGAGCCCCTGTGGTCAGTTGTCTCTGGTCTGGGGTGAGAAACAAAGAATCCCACCGAACAAACAGCAAGTGTCCTGATCATGCGGCTCCAGTCACACAGACTGCATCCAGGGATTCATGTCATGACACAGTATCTAACTAACAGCTATTTAATGGAATTTTTGGAAGTTAAATATATAACATACTGTGCAAAGATTATAGACACTACAAGTAAAGTGGTGATCAAAATACTGTTGTGATTTTTAAGGTAATCACAGACTGACTTTATGATACTGAGATTAGGGTTTGCCATTTATTGCAGCAATCTTTGTTCTTCTCCTTGATCTTCTTTATGACAAAAGTTTTAGGCCATCTACAAATTACATCTGCAGAGGCTTTTATGACATCTCGTTCTAAATCCATAAGCATTAATATGCAGTTGATCCCCAATTTGCAGTTATAACAGCTTCCCCTCTTCTGGGAAGGCTTTCTACAAGATTTTGGAGTATGTCAGAGTGTGTGGGAATTTTTGCCCATTCATCCAGGAGAGTATTTGTGAGGTCAAACAAGAATGATGGATGAGTGGACCTGGCTTGTAATCTCTGATCTAGTTCATCTGAAAGGTGTTCCATGGGGTTGAGGTCAGTGCTCTGTGCCAGCCAGTCAAGTTCTTCCACACCAAACTTATCCAACCATGAACCTTGATTTGTGCACTGGGGCACAGTCATGCTAGAACAGAAAAGGGCCTTCTCCAAATTGTTCTCACAAAGTTGGAAGATGGCCTGGATCCTTTAGTTCCTTCACTGGAACTAAAGGATCCAGGCCAACCCCAGAAAACAACCCTATAGCATTACCCCTCCTCCACCAATCTTTACAGTTGTTTCAGTGTTGTCAGTCAGACAACATTTTCTTGGCATTTGCTAAACCCAGACTCGTCAATGAAAATGAAATGAAGGAAAAGAGAGAAGCATGATTCATCACTCCACAGAACATGTCTCCACTGCTCCAGAATCCAGTGGTCGGATGGAATGGCATTGTGCTTGGTGATGTAAGGCTCGCATGTAGCTGCTTGGTCATGTAAATATATGCCAATAAATTCCCAGTGCACTGTTTTTGTGCTGTAACTTCACTGTACATGGTCTGCTACTTCTTAGCTGAGTTGCTGTGGTACCTGAACACTTCTACTTTGCAGTAATACCACTTACAGTTGATCATGGAATATCTAGGAGGAAAGAAATTTCCTGAAACTGACTTGATGCAACGGTGGCATCCTATTACAAAACCACAAACAAATTCAGTGAGCTCTTTAGAACAGCCCATTCTTTCACAAATGTTTGCAAGGGCAGACTGCATGGCTAGGTGCCTGATTTTATACACCTGCTGCAATGTAACTTAAACACATGAATTCAGTGGTTACGTCTACATGACTCTAGGTGTGTGTTTGAGATTGCTGTCATGCTGAAAAATTAATTTGGAAACCATGAAATGCCTCCCTGATGGTTTTGTGGAATATATAAGAATTATAACATATACCTAAACCTATAGATAGATACACACGCAAATATAAGTTTCTAACATGATGCCACGTAGTCATATGACTATGACTATGGCATATGGCTATTTCATACTGGATAAATCATTAGGCTCATCCAAACTGAGTAACTGAATACACTGCATATATTTAATATCGCTAAGGCTTTGTTTTGCCTTATCTAGTCACATCTTACAAGATTCATTACCAAGCTTCATTAGTGAGGACTACAGATGTTATTTGTAAGGGGGTTTTATTGTTTGGTGAATGATTAACTGCCTGAAAAGTTTCACTCTATTTTTTTTATTGTCATGGCTCCCTGTGGTTTTGTCTCAGGGTTTTGAGTTCCTTTGAGTTTTGTATGTCTGTTGATTATTTGGTATCTTTTGCCTCTTGATTGAGGTTTTCATTCTCATTTACAACCCCAATTCCAAAAAGGTGGAGACACTACATAAAATATAAATAAAAACACAATGTAATGATTTTCAAATCTCATAAACCAATATTTTATTCATAAAAGAACATAGAAAACACATCAAATGCTGAATGTGAGACATTTAACTATTCATCAAAAATAGCTCACGTTGGGAACTGAGGGGACCAGTTGCTGGACCTTTGGGAGTGGAATGTTGTCCCTTTCTTGTCTGATATAGGATTCTAGTTGTTCAACAGTCCCAGGTCTTTTTTTGTAGTATTTTGCATTTCATGATGCACCAAATGTCTCCAGTTGGTGAAAGGTCTGGACTGCAAGCAGGCCACTCCTGTACCTGGATTTTCCTATTAAAAGCTACGCTGTTGTGATAGCTGCAGTATGTAGTTTAGCATTGTCTTGCTAAAATATACAAGTCCTTTCCTGAAAAAGACATCATCTGGAGGGGAGCATATGTTGCTCTAAAACCTGTGTACCTTTCAGGTTTGGTGGTGCTTTTCCAGATGCAGGATTTTGAACTGAGCACCGATAACAAGCCTCATAGTCCCTCTGCTCAGGCGCAGCATCCATGATTTCCAAAACAAATTTCAACTTTTGATTCGCCTGACCGCATAACAGTTTTAAATTTGCCTCAGTCTATTTTAAATGAGCTTTGGCCCAGAGCTCCTGGATCATGTTCACATATGGCTTCTTCTTTGCATGATAACCTACATTTGTGGATGGCATGACAAACTGTGCACAGACAGTGATTTCTGAAAGTGTTCCTGAGCATCATGTCTGTTTGTGGTACAGCGCTGCCTCAGGGTCCAAAGCTCACCAGCATCAAATATTGCTTTCTGGCCACGTTCCTTGTGCACAGAGATGTCTCCAGATCCTCTGAATTTTTTGATGATATTATGTACTGTAGATGATGGCATATTCAAGGTCTTTGCAATTTTACATTGCGGAACATTATTCTGAAATTGCTTGAGAAGTTGTAGAGGTAGTTTCTAGCAGACTGCTGAACCATCTTTACTTCTAAGAGACTCTGCATCTCTTAGGTGCTCTTTTATACCCAATCACATTCCTGGCCTGCTGCCAATAAACTTAATTAGTTCCATTATGTTTCCCCAGTTGTTTCTTTTTAGTGTCACTTACTTTTCCAGCATTTTGTTGCCATTATCCCAACTTTTTTGATATGTGTTGCAGTTAAAAATGAGCTATTTTTTGTAAAACGTCTCAGTTTCAACATTTGATTTGTTTTCTATTTTATTTTGAGAATAAAATATTGGTTTATTAGACCTGCATTCATGGTGTTGTGTTCTTATTTATATTTTACACAGCATTCCAACCTTTTGAAAATGGGGCTGTACTTTTCAGAGTCCTTAAGTCCTTGCTGTATTTTAGCTGTAGCTATGGTCTGTTTTTATGGTGTTTGTTTTTCATGTTTGATTCCTTGTATTTGCCTTGCATTTTGGTTTATTTCTTTAGCCGTCCTATTGTCCTCTGTTTCTTATCTGTTTGAGAATCTTGTCTTTGTATTTAATGTAGTTCTGTTGTTATCTCCTATTTTACTTTGTTAGTGTCTCTTGTGTCTTGTTTTCAGTTTTATTGCTTGTCTGTTGATGGCCTTGATAATGTTCACCTGCGTCTTGTTTGTCACCTGTTTCCACTTCCCTAATTAGCCCAAAGAGTATTTATCATCCTGTCTATCTTTTGTTTATAGTCTTAGCATCTGTGCTTCTTCCTTGTGTGCTCCTTATTGTTTTTTATAAGAATTTTGGATTTTTGCTGATATCCCTTTGAGAATTGTATATGGATACTGCTAATGAAAAGTTTGTTTTTTATTCCTGAAGTCCTCCATTTGGGTCAATCTTTAAATTTACAACCTTAATTTTTTATATTTTTGAATGCCTGGATTATGCTGGCTTACCAGACACCCAACAGTTACTAGTGTGAAATGTACCATCAGCTGCTCCCTTGTATCCTCCCTAAGAGGTCGCCACAGCGGATTAATCGACATTGGTAATTTGGCAGAGGTTTAACGCCCAATGCCCTTCCCGACATAACTCTCCACGGTGAGAGGGGCTTGTGTCCCCACCTGGAATCGAATCGGGGACCTTTCGCTTGTAAGGTGAATATGTAAACCATTACACTACTAGGGCACTCCAACAGCTACTAGTGTGATGATCATAAAAATAATTCAGTTCAGATCCTTCTCTGTTTCAGAGATCCAGATCCAGTTTTTATTCTTAAAATGTCATATAATTAGGAGGAGAGGATACATTTTCTCAATATAAAAATTGAAGCAAAAAAATCTCCTCATTAAATGACACAGATTTTAATGTTAGCTTTACTTTTCATTTAAACAGCAGATTTTCAGACATGTCAGCAATCAAGATTTACAACAACCATTGTTTTTAGTTGGTTTTGTGTAGTACCTAAAGCATGGTGTTTTCTGTTCAGATATTGTCTATTTAATGTTACATGCCCTGAAATTTGAGTTGGATTAAATAGTAAAGTGGACATCATGGCGGTTGTGGCCCTCATGGTCCCCCCGACCCTTCTTTAAATTTTCAGCCCTAGATATACACTGTGTCACTTAAGTCAAGGGTCCCCAAAAATGTTACCCAATACATTTAGACCTTTGTCAACCAGAAATATGTCCTTCTCCCTTTATATTCTCCACAAACTTCCAGTTTTTGGTGATTGCAAAACTTGTAGTCTTTGGTTACAGTGAGTATTTGGTTTGTCAAATCAAAGAAGAATCTGAAGAGTCTTGGTAGCTGGTGCCGAATATGAACAATGGATTGGTCACAATGACTGGTAAATCTCAGTCACGGGCCATGATATCAAGGACAATAAGCATTAGCTTGACTCTTCAGGCTCACCCCTTAAGCAGCATGAAAAAAGTGACCTGCTGACTAAGCACATTCCGCCTGCAGTTCAAAGGGCTCCCATGATGATCACCCTCTTCACCTCACTGCTCCACTGCTATCCAGCTACCACCTACCCTGAGGCAAAGCTCACTTACTTCCACACCGCGGGTGATCCAGTGCTCCATCAACACCACTACAGCCCATAACACATGGAACCACTCTGACCACTACCTGCCAGCTCAGTGCCTCAGGTGATATTTGAATGGTCTCACTTCAGCATTAGCCACACCTCTCCCCCCCCTCAGAGAGACTCAGTGAGGGAGGCAGCATATGGCCAGAGTGGATGAATTCCCCGACTGTTTCAAAAGGCACTCATAAGCCTTCAGGGTGATTGGAACGTCATGCTCCTCTTTACTAGATTAAGTCTAATAATCTCACAGTAACAAGACTTAAAATTCAGAGCGGTAAATCACTGGGCCCCGGGGTTCACTAGCACACAATGCATGCGTTTTGTGTTAACACTTTATTTTATTACTGCAAGTAAGAGTCAGTGTTCTCCATTGACTTTCCCCTCATCTACAAGCAAACAGGAAGATTTACTGATTGCAGGCAGAGATTGCTCAGATGAAAGTGAAACAGTAACTTCAATCTATGGGGCATCCTAAAAACTTCTTCAAAGGACCACTGTTAATAGGTTAAAAGGAGTCTACATTTATGTGCTGTATATGCGACATTAAAGAAAATATACAGTACACTGCATTGTAAATAGGATAGTATAATAGCATATTAAAAAAGACTGAGCAAAGTAATGAAGCATGACATTAAACAAATAAAACCATATCAAAGCATCCATACCTGAGATGTCCTAATAGTACACATAGGAACTATATGTCAGCACAGCTACAACAGATGCTGTAAGTCAAAGTTTAAACACAAAGTTTGTGTAAACATAAGGTCTGTGCAAACCCTGTGTGGTCATCTAACTGCTCATATTTCTTGTATTCTCATTAACAGACTTCTTGTTATCATGTTATCGCATATTAGCTATTATCTTGTGGATTGGAGCTGCTATTAATATACAAGCTGGTGTACCAGAGAGGTCATATTTTCCCTCGTGATTAATATATATTTCTTGCTTCACATTAAAAACTGGAAAAAGAACATGAAATCTGAGGAAAAGATCCAGATTTACTTTTGGATAAAATCCAGATGCATTTTATTTCTATGTCTTGATGTGGACTTTCACTTTATTCACTACTTGGTAGGTATACCACCCCTAACATAGTGACTCCTCTAACTCATGATCCATCACAATTCACAGGTTATTGCAATGTGTGAAGTACATAAAGAAAGTGAAGTTTTATTTTCACTGGTTGACTGTAATGCAAAAATTAATGAGAATTAAAATCCACTGAGAGGTCAAGGATGTTCACAAACAGTCATATCCATTATAATATGACTACATGGTCAGTAGTAACCTTAGCCATAAAAAGCCTGAACATATATGAACCCATCAGCATGTCACAGCATTGATGAAATTACTGATACTAGTGCACAGAAAGGCTTCAACCAGGCTTTCCTACTGTGATAGTCAGCCAATGAGAAAACTACCTCCAAGATCATGAGCAGTAAGATCATGATCTTCCCCATCTAACAGGATACAAGAGGTATGCAGCATTTCAGGCAAAGTGACATTTCAAGCTATCTTGGTGGTATTATCAATAGGCCATCTAACCATCTAAAAGAAGAGAACATTCAGGAAAAAGGTAGGAAGAGTTAATGTAGGAATAATGACAATGGAACGTTGCAAGCTAGAGAGTGATGCTGGTGTTAGAACTCTAAAATAGCGATGGCTAGTTTGTAGTTCAGCAAAATGCTACCAGTATCAAGTTACTACAAAATGAGGTGAAGTCCATATATTGAGAAGTGGGATCAATACCCTTTGAACAATTTAAGAAACAGGAAAAAGCACATGCACCTGCGTGTTTTATTTATTTATAATTGAAAAAGTGCTTTTATGAGGTACTTTCTCTCTAGGTGACAATGTAATGTAACAGATTCCTTTGTAACAGCAATAATTTTGTAATTTCAAGAGTCATTCATCTAGACTGTATGTAAATGCTGAACAAATAGTCATGATGATATAGTTTCGTATTTCAAAGTTCCCATGTTAGTTTTTTTGGAGCTTGAAGTGACCATATTTCAGTGAGCGGATGAAGCACTAACGCCAGCAACTTTGATTAGTAAGCTCTGTTCATAAACTGTATGGGTGGGACACACAGACACGTATTGGCTAACTTGTGCTAATAAATAGACTAACACAATACTAGAATTTCACACACCAAACCTAGAGCAGAAACTTCTTGGATGATCTGTAACTTCCATCAAATTATATATATAGACTATATATATATAGACTTTTAAACTTCCACACTGGTTTTTTTCAGCCCTGGAAGTTGTCGCTTGATTACCCAACACATATTTTCTCTATCAAAATGGGTCTTTATCTCAAAGTTTGTGCCAACTGATAAAATGTCTCACAAAGTTAAGAGGTAAGTTGTATCTAAGAAAACTTTTACAATGTGCATTTCTTTTGTTTGTGTGTGTGTATATATATACATACACACACACACACACACATAATTTTTTATACTTTGTGTTTTGCACCAACGAGTGCTATAATGCCCACTTTGTGAAGCCTTATTAAACATTTGAGGCAAAAAAGACACCAGTGGGAAAGTTATCAATTCCCAAACGGGCTCCCACTGGACTGCTGATTAAGCAGATGCCTTCACTGGGCTACAGGCTTGAGCATCAGTGCCGTCTCTAGCCCTCCAGGGAGTTCATTCATTCACTGTAATTCATACCCAACAAGGACACTGCCCAGGATGCGGCACCCTCTCTCCTTTCTACTCAATTAATTTTGGCTGAAGCAGTGGAGGCAGGAAGGAACCCCTGTGATGGAATATATTGGACTCTGAAGGGTTGCCTTGAAAAGGAAATCCACCTTGACAACAAATCTCACATTATTTAACTGTTATTTGATCACATGTGGGCAGTTCAAGCAGCACTTATTGACATTAAAAAGTTTCTCCTGAAGGTGGACATCAGCTGAAACAATTGTTGTCATCATCAAGAGATTATGTAAGCTGCTTACATCCTGAGTTTCCAGCCTATTTTGGACCCCTTAAAACAGAGAATTGTTTATGTACAGCATGTTTGCTTGTTAAAGGGTTACTGTCATGAGTACAGGGTAGTTCAACCAAAAAGGGATTCCACCTTCTTCTTTGTATATTAAATAATTCAATTCAAGTAGGATAAAAAAAGGGATCATCTGATAATATTAAGATATAGTTAATTTATATGATGGCCCATCACATTTATCTCTCGACCCATTTGTAAGGCACATGGTCACAGGTTGGGAACCTCTGAAACAGAGAAGGATTTAACTTCCATGCAATTCTTGAGAGAATAATGCAACAGTTTGAAAAATATTTATACTAAATTATACCTGCTCAAGAGTAAGAGAAGATGCCTGTTGTCTCAAACAGGTCGCCAGTGTATGAAAGAGAAGACACTCCAATAGCAAACAGCCTTGAACACCTACAAACATTTTATTGCTGTCAAATAATCCTGCTCATTCTTGTGCCATTGTGCTGCCCCAAATTATCCAGAATAATTGTGGTGTCTTCACTGAACATGTATACGCTTATGTAAAAGACAGTTTACAATGCCTTGTGACACCAAAAGCACAGGCAACAGACTCTTGTTAATGTCATTCTCCAGATATTGAATATGTTACTAGCTCGGTCTCTCCATCACATTTAAATGAATATGTGTTTCAGTGCTTTAAGACACACGGAAGACAATGACATTCCAGCGTGGAGACAACCAAACCCTCCTCAACAGAAAATGGACTAAATCAAGGTTTCCAGTCGGCTCGGTGGTGTCTCTTCCGACCTTATGCCAGACAGCCGACTGGAAATGCCAGGAATGCTAGACTGCTGCCCAATAGGAGACCATGTTCCACTTATTGGCTACTGGTGGGCAGAGCCACGGGGACAATGTCCAAGATGAATTCCCACACAATAGGAACAAGACATTTATGACTCTTCCACCAGGGAAAAATGAGAGGTTCCCACTCAGGATGCTCAGGGCTCTTGTACTCCCACTGACACACTGGGAGAGGTGCTGCTCTCGCCTGACACCCCTCACATTTTTGGGCTGTGTCTGGAGGGCTGAAGAAAAGGTCTCCCCTGAATCCCACCAGGCTGTCCCATTTGGGGTGATTTAAATGGCCTGTTATTACATTTCTTGACCATTGTCTCTCTACTGGCAGACCAATCTTATGATGCCTTTAATTATTAGTTCGACCAGTGCCCATTACACAGGAGCCAGCAAAATTTTGGCTTGGTATTTCCCTACTGTGTAAAAATAGCTAAAGATAACCCAGGCAACCAAAATGAGAATTTTAGTTGCTCATTGGTTTTTGAGCATTACCGATGAACAAAACACAGCATTCTCAAGATTACATAACCAAAACACTGCACTAAAATCAAATAAGATTTTCAAAACATAGCTATTTAGAATGTCCAACATCAGTATGATCTGTACATGTTTTGTTTATTTTTAAAAAACAAATACTTTGCAATTTAGCAGTGTTAAGCAGAAAAAAGTATTTATTTTTCAAACATTAAGTGTAGGGTGAAGTTGAAATGTTAGTGAAGAATGTGCAATCTCAGTATATTTATTAATGAGTTGTGATGAATTTATTATGAAGGTTATTATTACAGCTTCCTTAAACTCATACTATTTCAATTAGTCTCATGCAACACCTTATCCGGCAAATACTTCAGCTAGGCCTGTGCTTCTACCACTAATACAGCTGATAATAATTTAATGAAAATAAATTAAGTGAAAGCAAACAGTCAATGAAGACATTTCAAAATGTTTAAAAAAAACAGAAACAGGACTGCTGCTAGAGAATTTTGTCTTCACACAACAAGCTTGTAGCTTTAACTACAGACATTTACGTTGGTGACTGAAATATTTTATGGTCATACTTTCAGACTAATCAGCCATGCAGTTCAATGCAAAAAACAAATTGTTTTATAAAATTATTGTTTTTTTAAAATACATCAAGCATCATATATCCACCACACTGGAAGATTTTAAAAGAAGGTGGGAACGTTTTTGCAACTCTGGGGAATGTGTTGCAAATATCACTACATAAATAAAACTATTTATTGATCCTTAAGACATTACTTTTTATTTTCCCAATATTTTTAAGCTTTTAGCTAATCCTTTTTTTAAAATCTCAGAGGAATCGTTTGCATGAGATGGGAAGAACTCACGCAAGTGACCTTATAGTCTTCAGACCTGGAGTGCCACCTACTGGTGTCACATCATAAAAGGATTGCAAGCTATGAATTCTGGGGTCAGCCAACAGATGCATTAGATTTCAGGCTATCCACATAACAAAGTACATTTCTTAAATTCTGTCATGTGCATTATTTTGAAAAGATGAAATGAAATGAAATCATGAAATTCCAGTTGGAAATTTCTTTTGTTTATTTTCTACTAGAGTAAAATGAATTGTAAGAGGTAGTAATACATATTTATACAGCCAATTAGGAGCAAGGTATCAAGCCCTTTTCATGAGTCTCCCATTTCTTCAGTGATAACCATAGTCCTCTTCAGCTTGACCAGTGCTATTTGAACCCCACATTAAGACCTTTCCCAATTAGACCCACCTTCTTCCTTGCTCCAAGACAAGTGTGAAAACAGAGTCTTTTAATAAGAGGGCCCCATTCTCTTGTTCACATGGGGAAGTTTACCCACATCTGTCTCCTCACCTAACCTCTGGAAGAGAGGGGGTCAGTGCCAAGGCCAGAGGTCACTCCTTGTCTTATTGTGAGCTAGAATCAACATGAACCCCAGTCGAATACTGCGGTCAGCAGGAAACAGTGCCCGGTTGGTTTTTAGGGCCACGGATGTGTGAACCGAACAGGAGTTGTGCTTTGAGGTGGCTTGCTGCACGGAAGCATTTGAAAGGGACTCTTCAGGTTTCTTAATGAAGTAAAGAACAAATAGTTGTCCTGCTTTGTTGCTTCTTTTCTGCATCATCAATGGCCCGGACACAAATAGAAAATAAAGCTGCGGATGGAGAATTTGCAGGTGTGCATGGATGCGTGTGAAGTTACTGGAGGGAGTACCGCCATTCAAAAAATAAGTTTATGTGGCACTCAAGGGGGAGGTCTGTGTGAGAACAGATCTAGTTAGGAGCGTCACAACAGATGTGACAAAACAAGCGGTCAGGTCAGGCCAGGCTGGCTGCACTGGCCCAGCAGTATTCAACCAAATGAGAGGGAAAAAAACAGCAGTCTGGTTCCTTTCCCTTGGTACTCCCTCTTTCTCTCGCCTGCTCTCTTTCACTCTTATCAGCAAGCCACCATCTATAATTGACCTGATTCCCAGATTTCTGTTCCTCTGACCACCCTTGCCGTAGCATAAAAGTGGGAAGCATAGGTGGCAGAAAACTGCCTGGCTGAAGGAAAAAGGAACGTAAAAGAAAGTATTCTTCTAACATCTTGAAAGAAAAAGGAAAATCAGCATAATGACCATGTTCCCCTACCACACATTCATTCTCTCTCTCACACACACACATACATACACACTCTCTGTCCATGCAGGCCCTCCTCCCATACTCATCCACATCCAAATCTTGATTAACCTCCTCTCTCACTCCTCCTTTCCCACCCACTCACATTCACACATGCACATAGACACAAAATGCCTCGGAGGCCCCCTGACAGATGGGGTGAGGGGTTTCAGGGGGTTCCTCTGAACAAATGGCACCCTGGTTTAGTGTGGTGTTGTCAGGGTTTGAATTGATCCCCGGGACTACAGAGGCTTCTCTCTGCCAGTGTGTCACAATGGCAACAAGTGTGCAGAGCTGGGAGCAAGCTTGTACAGGCATGGGACCCATGCCTCATGAATGATAGCTTAGCAAATGGCCCTCCTTTCACTGGCTTTCATTGTAGGGCCATCTCTCGTTTTCTTTCATACCCTACTCAAAAAACTTGCCCAGCTTTGTTAGTTTTATTGGGTTTGATTGGTTTGGGATTCTGAAACGTGTTGGTTTTTGTGTGATTTTGTATGTGTGAACTTTGGAGTAGGGTGTTGGAGTATCTGTGTACGTGGGTGTGTTGGAGGTGTTTGGCTAGGGGTGAATTTTTTGTTCATTTTTCCTTGTTAAATTGATGGGTGCTGTGGTCTCACGATACGGGCCATGGAATGATGTAAAGCTATCTGTCATTGGCCCCGGCCATTGAATGTGATTCAGTTTTATATGAATGGCACTTCCTGGGAGGTCTGTTGGAATTTTTTTCACTCAACGAAGTAAACACCATGTGTGCAATTTCACCATACATTTAGACACACAGTGATGAGACTTTCACACAGTCATAACAGTACATCCTTTCTTGTCAGCTCAGATGCTCCTTGAGACTCCTTGCATCACTTCTGCACATAAGATCCTGTTTGTTCAGAAAGAGTCTGCAATCCAATGCATTTACTTTTGTCTTTTCAGTTCTAAAGTCATATATTTGTCTGATATGGTCTTGTGTATCAGCATAATGAGTGTCTGTCTCAACAACAGATAAAGCCTGACTGAAAGTGTGACCCCTCTTCTGACCCTGGGTAGCAGTTTACAGGCTCAGAAACAATCATCCCATTGGTAGATAACATCAGCATCATCCCTCCAGGCTCAGTTCATCACTGTCACTTCTCCACTGTCTGGTTAATGTTTCACTAGTCCTCTATTTTTTGGCCCCTCAGCTTGCAGGAGAGGGGGAGACGCAACGGCAGCAAAGGAAGCTTGGTAAATCACAAAAGGAAAACAAAGGTTGATCGATTGATTAGTAAACAAACAAGCCCCAGGAGCTGAGTCTGCTTATCTACCACATGTGACCTCTCCATCCATCATACCTTATTATTGAAGATGGATCAAGAGGTTTTAATCAATATGATTACTACTGATTAACTGCCTGCTATTAAATTTTAAGAGGTAACAAAACAAAGAAAAAGTTTTTAACATTTTAAAAACATGGATTGCCAAATAATAATTTCTTCGTAGAAAATGATTATTTTTTCTGGGTTTCTTTTATTTTAAATATGTTTTCTGAGAATTTTATTTTATTGTTAGCTAGGCATTCATTGTTGTAATAGGGGTTGGAGTGAGGACCCAAATGCAGAATTGAGGAAACAAAGAAATAACTAAAAAACGAGCCTTTATTGGCTAATGCAAACTGTACAAAATAACTAAGTCCAAAAAGGTGCCGTAACAAAAATCCAGAAAATAACACAAGAGCCTGGAGATAAATCCTAAGAAAACAGGGCTCCACACAAGAACCACACACTGGAAATGTAACAGACATCTAGACAATGAACACAGGAAAGACTAGACTACATATACACATTAGGGATTAGGCAGAGGAGAAGAAAAAGACATAGGTACCCATACAATCACAGTCCACTTTATTAGGTATACCTGATGAACTGGCTGTTAAAGCAAATATCTAATCAGTTGATCACGTGGCAGCTGCATTTAGGCATCTAGACACAGGCAAGAGCACCTGTTGAAGTTCAAATTGAGCATCAGAATAGGGAAGAAATATGATTTAAGTGAATTTGAATGTGGCACGGTTGGCCCATTGGTACCAAATGGGCTGGTCTGAATATTTCATAAACTGCTGATCTACTGGAATTTTCCTACACAGTCATCTCTAGGGTTGGTCCAAAACAAGACAAGAAACTGAGTTTACAATTCACATGGGCTCAACAAAAATGAAAAACAGAAGACTGGAAAAACATTGCTGAATCTGATGAGTATCAACTTCTGCCACAACATTTGGATGACAGGGTCAGAATTTGACATAAGCAACATGAAAGCATGGCTCTATCCTGTCTTGTATCAGCGATTCAGGCTGCTGGTGGTCTAATGGTGCAAGGTATATTTTCTCAGCACACTTTGGACCCCAGTACCAATTCAGCATCGTTTAAACACCACAGTCTACCTGAGTATTGTTGTTAATCACTCCTTTGAGACCACAGTGTACCCACCGTCTAATAGCTGCTTCCAGCAGGATAATGCGCCATGTCACAAAGCTCAAATAATTTCAAACTGGTTTCTTGAACATGGCAATGAGTTCACTGTACTCAAATGACCTACAGTCAGCAGATCTCAATCCAATAGAGCACCTCTGAGATGTGGTGGAATGAGGGATTGTCAACATGGATGTGCAGCTGACAAATCTGCAGCAAGTGCATGATGCTGTGATGTCAATATGGACCAAAATCTCTGAGGAATATTTCCAGGACCTTGTTGAATCTATGCCATGAGGAATGAGGTCAGTTCTGAAGGCAAAAGGAGGTCCAACTCAGTACTAGCAAGATATACCTAATAAAGTGGCTGGTAAATGTAATTAACAAAGGTGAAAGTAATCAAGGCAGTCAAACAGACAGGAAGATAATTTAAATCAATGTATGAAAGAAAACCAAATTTCAAAGTAAAACAAGAAATAAAAAGGAGCGCAAAGGCATGAACACAAACATTTAACAAGACTACACAGGGAACCAAGACATTAATATAGAGGCAAGTCAGAGGAAGGAATCTAAACAGGAAAAAATACTGATAAAACAAAATTAATAAATATCAAGACCTGAGTCCAAACTCAAGATGGAAAGCTGAAACTCATAACTGGAAAATTAAGGTTAAAAGAAGAATTAAAGACAACTGCACACTGCTTGACGAGAATGTACTTGAATGATAAAGAAATCAAAATGGCAATCCAAAGATCAAAAACACAAAAATCAAAATTTATTATAATAATGAACACTAACCATAAACCAAAACACAGGAAAACCTAGTAACAAATTCAGGAACCATGATGGTAGTTTACATTTTTTCTCTTGCAATTCTCTTCTGACAAACAAGCATTTACTACAGCAACAATAATATCAAAATAAAATAGTTAAAAGCAGGAAGATTTCAAAGATTGGGCCAAATCAGCAAGTCAGTGCCCATTTTGTCACAAAAAGAAAACTCTTTTTGTAGCTCTAACATGAATAAACTGAAGTTCAAGTGTGAAATCAGTGGAGTGCCCCTTAATGTCTTGGCTAAAGTAACTAAGTAAGGTGTTTTTTCTTTTCTGTTTGTGTTTTCTGGGTAATCCTGAAATTATAACCAGCTATAATGTAAATCTCTGCTGAACCAGTCTATAAAATTTAATCCAAGTTTAATATTTTCACATATTTATAACTTTCCATATTTATAAGAATGATCAAAGCTACTGACAATACCATGTGTCAGCTGCAGGACGGATAAACAGACATTTATTGCACATTCTCTTGTAGCATTTGAGCTAAGCTTTGCCTTCATCAAATGCAGCTGCATGGATTATCATCTTGACAAGGTACATGTCCAAGTTTGAAAATTGTGATTAAATAGCTCTGGCATGCAGTACATTATTTATTTTGATTGGGCAAAATTATGAATGACTTCTCCCTTGGCAGGCTATATTCCCAGTGACTGATGGACATGTGATGGTTGCCTTTTTAACTGTTTAACAATCAGACCATACCCCAGGCTATGGTCTGGGTCAGAGAGTAAAGGTACTCATCTCATACATGCACAGGTGTCAGGATGATGTGTCCCTTCCCCCTCGCTTCTTTTGTATTCTCCACTCTGCATAGCAATGGTGAGTACACTGCAATATGTTTGAATTGTCGATGTGGGCGAGCGTGTATTGTTGAAGAGGTGAGGTCTGCATATTAAGAAAACATGGAGGGAGAACAGGCTTCTGAAAAGACCACTGAATGAGAATCAATTAATTTTCATTTACCTCCATTAGCACTGGGCTGGGATTTGCATCTGTGAACCCCTTGCCAAACTGGCAGTGGCCTTTTTAGTTGAGGGAGAGGGCCACATTAAGCTAATGATGGGCGGCAGAGGGAGAGACAAAGGCCTGTGTGTGTGGGAGGGTAGGCCTGGCCGTCCTCTTCTCTCATTAGCACCTCTGTGCCCTGTACTGCTGTCACACAGCGAGCCCTCACAGGCAGATCATTAATGACTGGCTTGGACGTGAATCTACTGAGACTGACAATAAAAAATGAGTATTTTTATCTACTGAGCACCAGTAATTTTATGGTTTGTGTTGTTTTTACTGTGGTCTGGCCTTCGAATGGCATGCTTTTGAAAAACAACATACAGAATGTGGAATATACGTTAGGCTGGAACATATTCATCCTTAACCATAACCTTAACAAATGAAAATATATAGCTTTTTTAAAGTTAAAACACCCTTGAATCATAAATGGTGGATTTGATTAAAAGAAGTTAAGAAAGGCACATGACTGAAAACATACATGTATAGAAAGGCCCAATTTCTCATTAAAAAAATCTCTTTCTGCAAATTTTCATCAACTGCAAAAGTAAAGTTACTAGCTACATATTTATGGGCACTGTTTCAAGACTGCTATAGTCATTTGAGAGAACCTGAGTAAAAAAGGACATCTGTGGATCAGATATGTGGTTTGCAATGAAATTAAGGCATAATTAATCAATAACTAAGTGAAGCTGGGAAATGGGAGTTGCCTACAGCTTGAAGAAATTGAGTGCTTATAACAGCAGCTTTTGTGCAACCACATAATAAAGATGAGGAACTTACAAATACACATATACCCATGCATAGTGACTGTTTTAAGTGTGATTTATCTTTGTCAATTTCAACATTTGATTAGAAAAACTCTTTAATTTTTCTCTTTATGAAAACAATTCCCAATGCATAAACCAGTGGTTCTCAAACTGTGGGGCTTGGAGCCACTGCAGGTGGGGTGCAAACATTCAGGTGCAAAATACTAAGTGAAACTAAGGTGAATAAATATGGATATTTTATTAATAGAAGCAAGCAAATTTTTTGCTGATACAATTATGCCGATAATATGTACCTTTATTTAAGTCAAATTCAGCATGGATCCTGTTTTATAGTTAGTAATTAATAAAATTCTGGTGTGTGGACTGTAAATTTTTGTGTGGTGTGGGGTACAAAGTTTTTTCAGATTCTGACGTGGGGAATGACAAAAAAAAGTTTGAGAACCACTGGCATGAACCATAAAAGTATTCATAATTCCACAACTGTCATGATCTTTGCAATTTAAGCAAATTTAAGCAAATTTATCTTAACTTATAACAAACATGCCCATGATCATGTTGCCATTCCTCAAAAGTTTCTAATAGCGTGCACACACTGTAAAAATGAAGTTTACATGAAGCTTTAGATAAATTCAGAAGTAAGTGGCTGAGGCAGCAGGTGGTTATAATAAAGTAATACAATCAGGATGGATGCCTGTGGAGGAGGGTCATCTTTTTGCAGCACCACTGTGCAGGGCCTTGCCTCCACGTGTTGGGAGGAACCCAGACAGTATGAAATTGAGCGGAAAGCATGAGAAGAGAAAAGGATGAAAGACAAAATGGGTGAAGGAAGCAGGCAGGGTCGCAGATGTGACATTACATTAACAATAGGAATGGCAGGGGTGAAAGTGTGCAGACAAGCAGAGCTTGCTTTACCTGTCTATTAAAAGAGCATATATTTTTTGCTTTCTTTGGAAGCAGAAATATATTTATTAAGCAGACATGGTGGAGGCCTTAAGGTTGCTTGGTTGTTAGAAAGGGGCCAGTAAACAACGTATTATTTTGCTTTTTGAACATCTGACACTCCACAATTATGCTGATAGGTCAGATCTCAAATAAATATTAATTGATTCATGAGCAGATTAATTGTAAGCAAAAAAAGAATCTTTGGACAGACCTTTACCCAAAGAGCTTTAAGACTTTTATGACCAAATGGTGATACATTTAAAGCCCAGACAGATATTGAAGTGACCTCCAGCCCTTTCCTGTACTCAAGCAGCCCCATTCTGAAACAAAGCAGACATGAGCATAGGAGACGGGAGAAATCAGATGGCTTAATTGTTCCTTGACAATTAGACCATCACTCAAGAGAACATTGAGAAACCCAGCAAAAGTAGCAAAAGGAGGAGGGGGCTGAAGAAAGGGATGAAAGAAGAGGGCTCTAAAACACCCACTGAGTGAGAGGGAGTAAGAGGGAAAGAGGGAGAGGGTCCTGCTATTGAGGACTCGACAGGGCAAAAAGGAGCAAAAAGCAATTTACAATACTGTACAATGCTGTTCTGCACCATTAAGTGGCATGGAGGGCAGGGCTGGGACAATGGACTTCTATCCCCAAAAAGAAGGACAGCAGCTCCAGAGGAGTTCTCCTTTTCAACCCATATGTCTGTGGGCGCCTCACAGGATGCTCCTCCTGCCACGGCCGCATGCTCAGCATCTGGACACATAAGGTGCACCATCTCTCTACAGTGACCAGTGCAGGTGTTGGGGAGGGCAACAAGGTTACCCTAGCAACACAGCAGTGATATGCAAGGATCCAGAGCAGCACTCAAGAGATTAAGGAAAGGAAGTACTTCTGGTTGGATTGTGTTGGATTTAGAGTCAGAAAAATCACACTGCAAATATCCAACAAGAATGAAAAACCCCAAATTAATCCCGTGGCAATAACAAGCTTGAGTTTTTAAAGGAAGGTCACCAATACAGCCAACAAAACATTTGCAGAATCCTTTTTTTAAAGCAATGCAGATGAAAGACAGTTTTCCAGACTGTGAACAGCAAAGCTCCTAACTACAAAAACCTTGGATAGCATTCTTGATTGCTTTGTTTTTTCTTTCACACATTTTTGTAGCACATTTATTTGCTTCTGTCACAGTTGGAAAGTTTAGAAAAGGACTATTTTCACCAAAGCTTTTGTCCAAAAATCTGTTTTTTTCAAGAAAAATTCAATTGCTTCTAAACAAAAGCAGATGCATGTCTAAACCATTTACATTACTTTAGCTAGTGTATTTTCCTTCGTGACCAAAGCAACTGTGACTCCTGTCTCCTTTGGACCGGTGACAAAGAGCTGTCAGAATGATAGATTATGAAGCTGCTGCCTGAAATTCAAACAAGGAGCCTGTCTTAACTTCTGTCCATCCTTAATAAACCCACAAACCCCCTCCGAAGGACAAAAATATAAGCAGAATGGCCACAAGAGAAAAGAAGTTGGGGGAGAGCCTGGAGAGGAAGAATCTTAACAAGTGTTTACCCTCTTTCTGTTGCCAAGCTGTGGAGCAATAACCTACCGTAGCGAAAGGCAGTGCCTGATCCAGGAAGAAAGGCTTCAGTCTGAAGGGTCAGGGGTCACTAACTCCACCATTGTCTCTGACAGGGCAAGCACACTCCAGCTTTTCTCCAGCTTTGAAAGACCCATGATGGGGGTGGAAAGATAGGCCTGAAAACACCAGGTCAGGACCAGGGACTTTATGGTAGATGAGGAAGAAAGATTTGGACCCCAAAGGTTAAATGAAGAGCGAAAGGGCCCTTCTGTCCAATTACCGAGGGACAAATGCTCTCTGTGACCCATCAGGGTCAAAGTTCAGCAGAGCCATTGGTAGCGGCACACTCTGGTGTTTTGTGGACCAGATGAGATGAACCTCCACTGTGTTTATCTAGGTGACACCCTGCCCAATAGTAAAAGTATAAATTATCAGGGGGCTTGTACACTGCCACTTAGCAGAATTAATTTATAGTCCGGTGTTTGGTGGTAACACTTGGCTGCACTGGAGCAATTCATGAAAAGGCTGAGCACTCTGCTTATCTTTCACAGATGAAATGAACAAAAATATTCAACAGCAAATTTTGAGAGAAGAATGTAAAGAATGAGCATATTTGTCCACTAAGTAACAGAATGTGAGAGCATATGCTGAGATTCAGTTGTGGAAAACAGAAAAAAGTAGTACGTTGTTGAAAAAAAAACACCATCAGTCTCCCCTTCTTAAAGCAGTCAGTCAGGTCAGTCAGTAGCTCTCCTAATCATGTGCCCATCTCAGTCTTGGGCGACACTTGTGGTGTTAATACCTGCTGATACAAAGACCCAGTGGAGTGGCATGGTGAGAGTGTCCCATATCCGGAGATGACTGGATTAGAGTGTTTCAGAACCCATGGGCTGCCAAAGATTAAGTCTGTGAATTAAATCATTTACAATTGTTAGGTTAACAAGCACAGTATACTCATAAGATTCATTCAAGTTCCTTTCTTTTTCCAGGTTCTTGTATGACAGTGAATTCCATATGTAGATTTAAAATATGTTTTTTATTCTTCATTACATTTGAAAACAGTGTGTTCTCTCTGTATCTTCAAAGTTGTCTTTCAGGAGACACAATTAAAGAATTTTTATGTGTGTTTATGTAACAGACAAGATCAGCTACTTTGAATTAGTTTTGCCATTATAGGTCAAGTACTGTAGAGTAGTGCGTGAGTTTCTTAGAGAAGGAAAAGCTGTCTTAAAAGTGTGACTGAACCCTGTCATAGTTAAATGCAGGAAGTTCATCGTAAAACAGAACTGTACATACAAAGTCAGGTATGCTCTGGCTACACTGGGTATGTAACCACTACTGCAAAATCTCAGAAAATCCAGAACTGAACCTGAGAACAATTCATCAAAGGCCTGAGATGCGGCTGCCCGGAACACACTGAGTGCTATGAAAGCTTTAAATCTCTTCCTCTGCAGAATCCATTTAGCATGGCTTTGCCACACTCATGGGGGGGTGAGGGCCTGGATACAAGGCGTAGTACTGCTAGGATAAATTATGCAGTGTTTGTGTGTGTAGGTCCTTGCTTGTGTTTTTTGTGTGTGAATGCGAGTTTGTGTCGTGGATGTAGAGGATTTTCCCCTCTCAGAGACTCCTCTCTGCAGGTCTTCTCCATCCCTCATGAGTCAGCATAAGCCTGTTGGACACACATCGAAGCAGTGAAGGGGAGTCACTGGGTGTGAGCCTGACTCCCAGGGTCTTACAGGCCCTTAGAAGGAGAGGGATGACCTATAATCAGGGATCAGGAGTCCAAGCTGCAGCTGGAGACCTACAGGAGCCCTGGCTATGGCCGAGCCCCCAGGTCAAACTCCCAGCTGGCTGTCCACCATGAGCCACCACACTGAGGCAGCCTTAGGCCGGATGAAGTCCTCGGTGCTGGCGTGAGGTGAACATTTATTATGGAGTCTTAACATTCATCTGCAAAGTCTTCATCCACATAGCTTAAGCATCAGCAGTGTGTTCTTCCAGAGATCGCACTCTGTTCCACCCAAATCTCTTGCTTTCACATCGTTTTTTTTCTTTTGTGCATTTTTGACCCCTTACATCTGAAACCCGGAGATCAAATACAAAGAGTCACATGTTTTGGCAGTTATTGGTAGAACATGTTTGGGTGACCTTGCATTCATTGTTGTCGCTACTGAGAAGAGTGCCAAGACATTTGGAAGAATGAGATGCCAAACTGAATGACATTAGATGCTGAAAGCTTCACTGCTTGGGGTCAGTATTATTCGCCAGCGCTGAATTCACTATCACTTACAATAGTGCACTGAAACGGGTCACTGGACTTTTTTTAATGTAGTCGAACTCACAGTAGATGCATGTGATAAAGAATGATTCAAATCAAACCTGCAGAGGACAATTTAAACTTGCTTTAAGCATTAAAATTTAAAAATGACTCATACAATATCCATAATAATTCTCAGTAATGCCTTTCATTAGATCCCTCTTGCACCCTAAAGGTCTACTTTTTTCAAATCCTCCACTTCCAGGTCATTAGTTCAGTCTCTGGAAAGCTTCTTCCAGAGATTCACAAGACAATAAACAACAGCTTTCACAGTTAACTTTAAACTGATCTTCATGTGTAAAATCTCAAGTTTTTTCACACATAGACTTCAGAAAACATTTTAAGGATCAAGTCACAATATGGTAGGAAGTTGCTCCTTCTCACATGTAGCATCCTGTTGCATGCTACAACAGGAGCAACAGAATTTACATGAGAGGTGACCTCACTGTCAGGAATACTCTGTTTGGGTCAGGTCAGAGAGCTACCTGAGTCGTGCATGTAGGAGGCAGGACACACAATGACCACTGGCTATGTGCACTGAGAATTCACAGGGTTGTTACCTGCACTATTTTTACATAGGCAATACTAAGCACAAAACTGCACACTTGAACATCACTGGGACTTTGTACTAAGAAATTGACATGCTAAACAAATGTAGTTTCATAAAAGAGAACACCTTACCTTTCATATCAAGGCCCTTATGCATTAGACTTTCTGTTATAAGATTTCCACTTGAGTATGCCACACAGGTGAAAATTCAATGTCAAAGGGGAAATATAAAACTAACCCCATCCCTAAACAGGTCACTGGTGGATGTCCAAGGAATGCCCAGAAATTGCAAACAGAAAATTATGGTTATTCAGCCTATATACATAAATATAATTATTTATGCTTGTGCCAAACCTTCACATTCAAGTTTTGTACTTCGAGTTCAGTCTTTCTCATATTTTTATCCAATTTTTCAGTGTATTTAAGGCAATGATTCACACAGACTTTTTGTGGCACCATCCATTCCCCACTGGAGCATGGGAATAGTTGGTTTCATATATGAACTCCAGACAATGTCAGAAGAATCGGGTTGGGTCATTGTGCAGTTATCCTTTCTTACATGCAGAACTCAACAGGATATTGTCTGCTTCAGACACATTCTCACTGCTCCTTCACTGTGATTTCCCAGGGCTATTACCTCCTCTACTCTCACTTCAGCATAAACTGGCATAATCCGACATTACATTGACTTTGTAATAGGGAGCTGCCAGGTTTAAGACCACTTAATGTTCAATTTGAATACACTGGGCATTAGAAAACAGCAATGGACACACCCAGGGACATGCTACTACCATACACCCTCCTGCCATCCAGGGGAATGCAACCCCCTCCCCTTCATCACCCACCCTAAGGATTAGCCCCCTGCCCCCACCTCCCTGTGCACTACCATCCCCTCTTGGCCTATTATCATATTTGATCCACACTCACCCCCCTTTACTTATTTCACCCTCCAATATACACCACCAGCAAAGCATGCCCCCTTTTCTTTGGCCACTCTCAGGGAGAAGAAGAGGAGGATGAAGAGGCAGGGGCTTTCATGGGGAACAATCTGCCAGGGAGACGAAGAATGAGCGGGCACTCAATTAAGGGCTGCCCATTGAGACTGCGGAGTGAGCCTGAATATGGGCCCCTCCAAAGGAATGGAGTCCCATGAATAGATTGTGGGCCTTCATGAAATATTAAAGAGCGGACGGATTTCCCACAATATTTGTACACCTCCCTTTGTGGGGATTTCTCCCTCCATTGAGCCTGAAACTGTTAACACATCCGCTCTGAAGCATGGCCCACAGACTGTGCTAAAGAGCCCCACAGTCCAAGCATCAAACGCTCCCCACCCTTAACTCTTTCCCTGTCCCTGTTACCACGTCTGTCTCTTTCCCTTTGTCTTTCTCTCCCCATCTCTCGCTTTCTCTTTTTGTCCCCCTGCCCATGAGATATTCATGGAAGGGATTAGAGCAGTTTTAATGACCACCTGTTCTTGCTCCAGCAATGTGTTGTGGCATGCCAGGGCAAGCAGCAAGCATCCCTCCAGTATTAAAGGGTCATGGCACTAACTGGTGATCCTTGTCTCCACTTACACAAGCCTGACAGCCAAAGCCACCCAGACAGGAAACAGTGACAGTCACTCTCATCTTTTCTTACCATTAAGTTACCTACAAATCAGTGTACAACAAAAGCAAAGCTCTAAGATGCAAAATAATGAACTCTTTAGCTTGCCTCGTATAAAACACCACATTACTGTACTGTAACCCAGGAAAAGTTAACACATGGTACTTTTGTACACTCATCTTGTCTTCTTTCTCTTCTCTCTCCCCCTCTCTCTTTTACACACACACACACACACGCACACACACACACACACACACAGGGATCAGGTTGAGTGGAGCTGTATAGAGAGTGAGGGCTATGTGGTTAAGTAGGTGGTTAAAGCAGCCATTAGCATCAGAATGACTACATATTCTGCAATGAGTCAACATTAGTTTGTGTCAGAATTGAGGGGTTGAGGACAGGCCAAAAACTCTCACTGACAAGTGTACTTGGTTCATAGTTTGATTCATAGGGTTTAGATGATTTGTAAATCTGTGAAGGTATGAAAGAGGCTCAGCGCCCTGCAGCCTCCTAGGGGTTTTTATATCAGTATCATGAAAGTCATTTTCCCCTTCAAGTGATTATGACCAGAAAATATTTGTTCACATATAACACACAATAATGACACGTTCCTTGAATTTTCACTTACAAGATTTGGTAAGACAAACAATTTTTTACATACTGTTCCGTATTCCTCTCTATCTTCTTGTTTTAGATCCTAAATGAGGCCATCAAACATATTATAGGCCACACATTCAATCTGACAACCTACTGAAAAGTAAAGCACACTATTTAAGCAATTGTTAAAGGAAAATGCCCACTTACTAGTTTAATGGTCACCATTTGCTTTGGATATTGTTTGTCTAGGATAGAATGCACTGCCAGGCACTATTCATATCACAGCACTGTACAGTATACAGCTGCCCAGCTCTTTTTTGTCTTTGATAATCTTGTTCTATTTATTTAGCTGTATGTCTTTATCAATACTGTATTTTATACAGAACCAACAAGCTACTGAGTCATATTATGTTTGGTATAGTATTGCTTCATTATATTTTCTCAGTTATTTTGATATTGCTTACAAAGAGCTGCCAAAAACTCTTTAAAATAGTTCTGAGTTCAAATATGTCTTTTGAAACCACATAATTGGTATGACAACTTTCTTGAAGCCTGATGCGTTCAAAGACTGTTGCTCTTATTAAAAAAATAAAATCATTCATCCTGACAGGCCTTTCCCAGTGAACACGGTTTGACATGTCATAGAATAAAAGAAGAGGTGGAAATGATAGGATAAATGAATTCCATTATTTTTCTCATTTTCAGGGCAATGTGCATAGGGGTTCTCTTTTACACTCTCTGACTAGGACACATGATATACAACAGAGCAATCACTGTTATTATTAGTAACACTTGTAGTTTTCTTTCTATGCCTTATCCTGAAATAGCAGCTGTAAGAAAGACCTTCTGTATTGGGGATGTGGCAGAAATCCAACAAACAGATTCAAAACTTGTTCAAGTAGAAGTATGGCCTGATATCAGTAGAAGTAAATAAAACAGTATGTTTTTTGTTCTCCAACAATATGGATGAACTGGTCTTTTAAGTCTGCCAGTTATCAGACTGTCTACACTCATCATAAAGTTTAACTGTGCGGTGAAGAGAATCAGTAGAGAGCATGTGGTTGCATGAGACTTTGTTGCCCACTCCAGCAGACACCCAGCTGTGGAGCACATTGGAGAGCAGGCCACTTGGTCTGGCCTCCATATGCTAGGGTCTGGGGTCCAGGCTGTCGGCGTAGCTCCAGCACATGGAGGGCAATTGGGGGTGTTCTTGGGTTGTATGTGTGGAGGGGGGCTGTCATTCCACCAGCATTGTACCAGGAGGACAAGAGCTGAGCACTGCCCAGCAGGAGAGTGGGGGGCTTTTCTAAAGAGAGATCAACTGGAGCTCTTTTCTCACACCCAGCTCACTTTGCCCTGCTCCGCATCTCCTCACCAACACTCACCCTCCTCTCTATTCCTGGACAGAGTGATACTCTGGCAGAAATGTGATTTTCTTGCGTGTTTCTGATGAAACCGTATATTCCTACTTGCTACCCCATTCCACCCACTCATCTGACTAACCTATTCTCTAAGGGAAATTGAATTGCTTTGTTTTTCAATCATCTACATCAAAGTCAGTTGTGAGAAGATGGTTTAAAAAAGGAGTAGGGGGCCAGAGACGAGACAAATCTCTTTGGCTTTCCCTCCACACAATGCTTCTCATTTGAATTTCCCCATATATTGCTGATCAACAGTCTGAATGGTGCCCCTGATGAAGTGTTGTTTTTGTGGTTCCTCACATGAATTCCAAAGACCCCAGGGATACACTTTCTTCTTTTTGTCTTTGGCTTCAAAGTTATTTGGAATGGGACGTGTTGGAATGAAGAAATTGAAGGGTCGCCAGGTCCAACGCTGGATGCTGTTATCCAGACTTCTCACCAAGTCAAAGAGCATTTAAATGAACTGCATTCACCATAGTACATAACACAAAATATTTTTTCAAACAATGAGGTGTTTTCAGGACTGATACCAAGACTTTTAATTATCTTTCTAAGGGGTTACACCCAAAGTTAATCCATACTTTAAGGATAATTCAGCCTACATCTTTGTTTTTGATGACTGAGATTAGTATTTTCAAAAACTTGAAAACTTGTCCTCTTGTACTGCATTCACTGTTTGGTACCAAAGAGAACACAAACCTGCACGCATATATTAAATAATGATGAGCATAATATATTTTACAGATTATATTAGTCTGCAGTTTAGAATCAGAATCAGAATACTTTATTAATAACAGGGGGAAATTGCATTTTGTTACAGACACACAGTTATAAATAAATATAAAATTGAAATGCAGTAGACATAAGTTTAAAAGGTAAGAAATATGACAAAAATAACAAATAAACCTGTTTTTATGAATTTCCATATGTAACATAAATAACTCAAAAATTAAACACTGTATGCAATATGTAGAATGTATAATATGAAAACAATATGAAGACTGTCAATGGGTCACAGGGTCTGTGGTGTAGAGAGTTTATTTTAATCCTTTGCAATTTTATTTTTTAGGCAGATTTAAAGTGTAAAAAATATCCTTAAATTCAGTATCTCTGGCTCCTCAAAAATTATAGCATCACTTTCCATTTGCACTTTGAAGCCTTGAAATGCTTCACTTTGCTGCCTCCTGCTGTCAGAATTTGGAAGAACAGTGGACGCAGATAATTTTTGACCCATAGGGTTTTTAGGCACTGCTTGTACTTTTGAAATGATGCAAAAGAACATTTATCTCATCAAGATGCATTAAAAATGATAATGTGATCATTGATCATACTGCACCTTAACACTACCAAGTATCTCCCTTATTGGCTTTGCTTTCACTAATACACATGTGCAAGGGCAACCTAAGGACATTTCCCAGTTGCCTGGGGGTGGGTTTGGCCTCATAAATGAGACATGCAGTTTCTCTCTCTCTCTCTCTCTCTCTTCAGCCGTGGCTACAAGTAAATTTTCCGGGGTGCACATACAGCCATCGAATACCCTTTGAAAACTCCAAAATTATAGTTTTTGAAAATAAATTTTGATATTGTATTGTTAAAACACATAATATCCTAATGTTACCTTCAGCTGTTCCCTTGTATTTTCCCCCAGGGGGTCACCAAAGTGGATTAATCCGCATTGGTAATTTGGCAGAGATTTTATGCTGGATGCCTTTCCGGATGCACGCCTCCATGGTGAGAGGGGCCTGTGTCCCTACCTCAAATCAAACCAAGGACCTTTCCCTTATAAGACAAACGTGTAAACTACTACACTACAAAAACATGTACTAGCCTAATGATTATTTTTTGTATATCTTTTTTCATGGTTATTATCCTCCTTGTTCCCTTGTAATTTCAGTGTGATTTACTTGCAATCAAAAACGAATGTATGGTGGAATGAAGGTTCTATCATGCTCCAGGGAGGCATGGTATACTCCTTTAGGCAAACTGTCCCAAACCTTCAGTATGGCAACATTTGGGTGTTTGGGACAAGGCACTGTCACTGATTTAGGTGATTTTGAGAACGACTGGCTGATAATATGCTGCATTGATAAGATGGTTACTAAAATAAGAAGAGGCACTGACACTAGAAAGTGTGCTTTTTTTTACCAGAACAACAGCTAAGCAAGAAATACAATTTTTTGGTCTTATTCTTGATCACATGTCCAGTGATTTGGTTTAGTGTGAAAACAAGGCCTGATTAAGATCGAGCTCACTCCAAACAGAGTTGCAGGTCTTGCTCTCCACTTCTCATTGAAGGACATCGTGGGAGGGATGATGCTGAGCTGTCCTAGATTAGGGTTGAGAACAGTCTGGCATGCAAATTTGTTCTTTTATATAGTAAAAATTTGTGTCTTGAGAAACCCTATGTATTTGCATTCGCACTAATGAAACATGATTACATTTCACTGACAGGCCTTCAAGAGATGGGATCATGTCAAGCTGGGACAAAAGTTCAACTTAAAAAATCAGATCACTAGTTTTTAAAATTTTAAAAACAAATTCATAACAATTTGAGCTACATATGATATTTTCTATGCAAAGACTGATGATAGGTGTGGTGCTGGCTTAAATATTGCTTCACTGTTATCAGTAGTTGATGGTTTACCCCTGTAGGTGTACTGGCAACCTGTCCAGGGTGAACAATGTTTCTTGCACAATGCCAGCTGGGATAGGCTCCAGCCCCTCTGCGAATCTGAAGTGGACATGTAGTTAAGAAAATGGACGAATGTCACTGATAGTGTTGCCTGATTGTATGTATCTATAATATTTATTGGGGGCTTATTTGTGTGTTTGTATGCTGTTTGAACTTGAAATAAAGCCCCCGTCACACCTTGACGAGTTAACAAGCATATGTCGACGTAGGAAAAAAAACTGCAAATACGCTGGAAAACATCAATTAAGTTCTAGGGACGTTTGTATAAGTTAAGAGCATGCTGAAGTACACTGGTATATGCGGTAGTACGGCAAAGTCCCTGGAAAATTTTGAGCATGCACAAAATCTCCCACGTTTGCCAGCGTATGGCTCATACGTCCCATATAGGAGGACAATATGTTGCAGGTACTTTATGCCATTGTATTGGTAACAACTAATGGGAATCTAAATTAAATGCCTAGAACTCAGCCTTTGTGACCTTGACCTTTGACCCTACAATCTTGTAAATCTGATCAGATGTTCTACCTGTCATTGGTAACCACACAAAGTTTGGGACAGATCCAGCAAACTAGTCAGTTCCTGTAGCAGACAGATAGATTGACGAAAAATATTATCAGTTCTTCTTCTCATTATGATGATTAGCCATACAAGCACTGATGACGAGCCAGGAGCCCAGTTGGCTCCTGCGTTGGTAATGAGATTATCATTGGCTGTCCTCTCTGACCTTAACCTTTGACCTCATGATCTCTAAAATGTTCTCAATTCTTCTACCCATCCTAGTGATCGACTATACAAGTATTGGTATGGATCCAACACCTTAGTCAGCTCCTATAGTGGCAATGATATTTTCATTGATGAGTCCATGTGACCTTCACGTTTTATCCCACGACCTCATAAATTTTATCAGTTCTTCCAGCCATCACAGTAATTAAGCTTACAAAATTTGGCTAGAATCCAGCCCATCAGTAAGCTCCTAAAATGTTAACTACAACGTCATTAACGACTCTGTGAGACCTTGATCCCAAAATCTCATCAGTGTTATCAGATCTTCTATCCATTATAAGTATCAACTACGCAAAGTTTGGTAAAAATCCAGTCTGCTCCTGTTGTGGTAACAAGATTTGTAACAGACAAACAACCTGAAAACATAATGCCTCTGCAGCGGAGGCATAATATAGACCGTCTTTATTGCAAGGTTGCTTTTTTCACGAGCAAAACTCGCTGTGTCATTTACCCAAACATGGTTTGTGACCTTATAATAAAAACTGGTTTATGTCATTTTCAGCTTAAGCTTTTCAGGGCAAATTTCCTTTTTGATACTTGGCTCGCCCACCTAAGCCAAACAAATGAGCTTGATTACAGCTTGCGCTGATAAATAAAGCTTTCATTTTTACTCATCTTGTGAGAAAAATAACTCTTATACCATCCCATTCAACCTTATGGTGGTCAGCTTGGTAACTGCAGTGTTCATAATATTAGTCCTGCCTGAGACCTTTATCACATGTCATACATACCCCTGTGTTTTTTCCCTTATTTCCCTACAACTGCAGAAAAAAAGGTAAAAAAGAAAAAACAAAACAAAATATGATTTAAAAATCTACAGCAGCTTAGGTACCTACTGTAAGCCGTCCACACGATGGCGAAGGAGAGTAAAAAATAGACAATTACTGAATGCTTGCTGTAAGTAAGCAACATGCCATGACAGCAAACAATGATTCTCATGTGTACATCCAACCATATCGAAACATCCAAAAATTCTTTCATTTCTTTCTTTTTCAAGACTGTATTTAAAAACTAGTTGCCAAGCATGGTATAAAATTGTAAAGAATGAATATTACATTTCCCTTCATATCCTTTAGTGTTTTCTTAGGGCATGTGTTAATTCTTAATTTGATCTCCTGTTTGTACAGCAGGTGAAGATATTTAATTTTTCACTGTTACCTGTGTTTATATAACCTGCTTTTGTTTCAGTGGATGTTTAGCCCTTTTTATTAGCCTTATGCAGAAATTCAAAATATTTTCAAACCTTAATATTTCATTGTGCTCTCATTTTCCTTTGAATACTTAAAAGTTATTTCACACAGAAAAACTGAACAACAAATCCTATTTTATTTGGTAATCAAATGCTAATTACACAAAAGTACAAAAAGGCAACACCTTGCACTTGTGAGGTGACAGGACTGACAAGCAAAATAAGAAATGAAAAGGTATTTTCATGTGGGAACATGCTTAGTGATCATTCAGCCATGGTTAGAATTTGGCATTGTTCTTATCATATAAATGAGATCTGACTTCAGTCAGTCATCTCATGCCAACCAGAAAGGGGTAAGTAAGAAATCATTTGTCACTAAGATGTCATGTACTTCTCTGTTATTTTAGATCAACTTGCGTATTTCTAGCTGTTCTGTGGAAAGGGAAAACTGCTGAGTGTGCTGCAGCAAAAACAGCTTCAAACCAAGAGGACACATGTGGCAGCAGGCTGATCAGGAATGAGAAAACAGGACAAACAGGATACTTATCAGTTTGAGTCCGGTACTATTTAGGTCAGATACCAAGAAGTCTCTGTAGCTGAGTGATGAGATGTCAGTTGGAAATTCAGCAGTTTGAAATATTAAGCGCAACTTGAAGAACATGCACAAGATTGCTGCGAGACTATTGCATAGATGCTTTAAACCTCTTTGTGGATGATGATCATCCCTGTAACAAAGAAGTTTCCACTTTTCAATCTGTCACTGAGGTATTCCTGTTGTTCTTGGCAGAGGTCTAATTTTGATAACTGACAGGTGAGTTCAACAAGGTATGTTTTGCTGTAGACTTGAGGCCAAGAAACTTTTAGCGCCATTCTATTGCAACAGCTGTCACAAACAACCAAGTCAGAGAAAATTGTACAAACTGAAATTTGCCAGTATATTTAGAGTAGGTCATGGGATTAAATATATGTACATTAAAAAACAAAGAACACAGATCTGACAAAAAGGAGAAGACTTACACTGACATTGATTTAGATGTACCTAAGGAGCCTTGGTTGGAATTGGGAGTGGTTTACTGGTGATATATGCTGCAGGACCAGACTGGCACAGGAGTGGCTGGCAGGCAGTCATGTCGAACCAAGCAATGTACTGTGGAGGGTGGTACAGGTCAATATTATTGTGAACTAAACGGGCAAGTGGAGTAACTCATCATCTGAGATCACACCACTCCTACTGCAGAAATGTAGCCAAAAGGCAGTGGCAAATAAGCAAAAGACACAGTGGTAATTACCTTCTGTGATGGCATACATACAGCTATTTTGTAAACAGAGAATCATATTTGGGATAGTCAGATGCTGTATTTGTGATTTGGCATTTGATGTAAGATTGCTGGGTTTGACTTGTTTTGAATGTGATGTTGACTTTTTTGCTCTGTTTGAGAGCCAGCATTGTTTGGTCTGTCACTAACAGAGCAAAGTCAGGCTTCATGTAATCCACGGATTAGGAGTGGTGCCTGAAATGACTACTGTAAGGAAAGGAGTCGGCTGTGGTCTACCATATGTGCTACTATTTAGACAGAGGTCTCAACACATATAGTTATTTCCTTTCATCACTGATGCAGCTTTACAGGTGCCCCAGTGACGAGTCATTTTAAAACTTCCCCTACAATCAAACTATACATATGACTTATAGATATTGTTCTGTAGTCAGCTCCATGTGCCATGTTATGGTTAAGAACTGGTAACAAATGTCTATTTTTGTTTCCTATGAGCGCTATTAATTAAAATTGAAATCAATGCTATTTATTTTTCTCAAAATAAAATATCTTTGTAATGAAATCTTTAATAGCCTGACAACTATGAAGAACAAAATGAAACCCATTTCACCTTTGTCTTTTATAATAAGCTGAGAAGTGATAATCAAAATTAACAAAAAACACACCAGTGAATAAGGAAGTCACTTTTAAATGTGAGTAACATCTAAGTTTTTCCTACTATAACAAGTCAAAAATTTCTGCTATGAAAAAAAGGTCTGCTTTGTAGGTTTGTCCAAATACTACATAATAATAGCCCAAGGTAATGTTGTTTGTTGTTCTCTGGTATGACAGCAAAAGTCTCTTTATGAGTAACAGCATTAAATGGCAGTGTGGAATTTTAATAGAAAATATTCTGAGAGTCTTCAGAAGAGTCAAACCCAAATAAAGCTTGGTGCTGAGAAAATGTGCACAGCTGAAAATCGCTCATCTCACTTACACACACTAGAGAATCCTGTTACCTAAACCTCAACAGCTTCATACTTTTTTAGCCTCGTAGTACATACACATCGTTCAATCTTTATACCCATGTCAGCATGCAGGAGGAACAGGAGTAAAGGTGTTGAGCCACCTGATATGTTAAGAGGGGGCGGTTGATGTTCTAGACTAGTGCAGCTCTAGCCACCATCTGTGCATAAAAGGCATTTGTGGTATGACTGTGGGGAAGTTCCTGATTGTAGCAAGTTGAGAAGTCTCTGTTTTTCTTTCAAGTACTTTTTGTGGCTGCTGGTAACTTGCCAAAACCCATGCAGGCAAGAACATTCTACAGAGCAATATTTTAATGTAAAAGTACTTCATTACAGATACAGTCATGTGAAAAACTAAGTACATCCCATAATTCAATAGCTTGTAGAAAAATGTTTAGCAGCAATAACCTTCAGTAATCATTTTCTCTATTACTATTATTACCATTGCATGATGTTGACCAAAAACTGTGCATAATGGCCAAACATCTCCACTTCGGTCTGTCCAAAGGAGAGTGTTCTAGAAGTCTTGTTGTTTATTCAGATGCAACTTTGCAAACCTTAATTGTTTTTTGTGCTGCAATATTTGCAGCACAAGCCCAACTGAGGCAGTAGGAGCTTGCATAGTTTTTCACAGGACTGCAGAAATATAGAAATATAGAAATTCCTTATCATTTAGTGATAGCAAGATTTGTAAGGGACAGACTATATGCGACCTTGATCTTTGACCCCATTACGTCATAAATGTGATCAGTTCTTCCACATCATTCCAGTTAAGTATGCAAAATTAATGAGAACAAGAATTTCATTAATGCCTCTGTGTGACCTTAATCTTTGACTCCACAATCTCATAAATGTATTTTTGTATTTTATGAAATATCTATCTATCTATCTATCTATCTATCTATCTAACAAAATGTGTGTGTGTGTGAAAATCTATTTCTCATTTAGGTCTTAAGAGAGTTTTTTGAGGACTTAACTGAATTGGAATAGATTAAAAGAACTCTGTATAGGCCTCATGAAGCTATTGCACGTAAGACTATTGCACTATAGCTAAAGGCCAACACTCGCTGCAGCAATGTAATTTAAAGATAATTCTGTCATTTTAAAATTACATAGATTATTCTAAAACACTTGGAAACATGCTGGTAGTTCTTGGGTTCGGCCTTGAACCAGTTTTGTCATTGTTGTTGTTCTGGATCAGAACTGAGAGTTGTGTTCATGATCTTTGTTTTTGGCAGATTTGCTGCATTCTTCATCTGTCTCAGATAGTTTCAGGTACACAGATTGTGTTTAGCCTGGCGCCTGGCTTTGCTCATATGACATTAGGGGGTAAATCTATCTTTCTAAGAAAATGCACAGTAGGAAATCTAGTTTCTATTTGGCATTTTTACATCTCGGTCAAGGCCAGAATCATTATGTCTTTGGGGTGTCCGTTATTTCATTTTATGAACTCTCAGGATTGCCTTGTGGGGCTTTTCTTTAGTTAAGCGCAAATGTACATATTAAGCACTTTCACACATCCACTGCAGCTAAGATTTTTTTCTAGACATCACCCAAAAGACGTACATATAAGAATGTAACACAGTCAAATTGGACATTAACTGATCTTTAGCCTATCAGATTTCAAGTACATATCAGATTACATCTATGTGTGAATAGAGCAGCTAATATTGTGGTTTATTCACCACTAGTGAGTCATGTGTGCTGTCTTCTTCATGCTGTATTCATCCAGCTCCTTTACCTTAATCACAAGCAGCATTTCCAATATTGAGACTGCATCTCAAACAGATTATTTCCTGCTGTGAGAAAGGCTATCACAAATGGATGAATGAGAAAAATATCCTGACCTGATTCTCCCAAAACTGTCAAAAGATTAGAAATTGGTGGGCAAAGGTCAGGTCCATTTCAACCCAACAAAAAAAGCAAAGCTTTGACTATGACTACAGAATTCATATATATTATTATGATAAAGTTTCATACCCATGCCAAACAGGATAACATGAAATAAAACGTTTTACACTGCAAAGGTGAAGGGTTAGTATCACAGCCACAACTCAGAAACAGTAGGGAAGATTATGACCATATTTCACATTTGGCAAAACCTAAAGTTAAGTTTCACTCCGTGAAACTTAACTTTTTAAGTGAAAATCAACATGTGGAGTTTGCCAAATATCTTTGTCACAACTGAAATATAGCTCAAAATTTAAAAGACAAATGTTTTGTCACATGTTCAGCTGACATAGACAGTGTGCACATGGACATCATTTTGACATGAATGGAACAGCATACTAGACAGGCTGGATACTGAATTGGTGGCACCTGTTAAAGTGCTTCAAAGACTTCTCAAGAATTATTAATACAAGTCTGCACACACATGAACTACAGTTTAAAGGATCAGTAATTATTAGGTGGTGATTTTAGTTACCTTCTTTTCTCTTTTTCTTATTTTTGGTTAGGAAATATAATCCTTCCAGGGCTGATTGTTGTAAACCTTGATGTACAGTAAACCTATATACTGAATATCAAGAATATTCTGCAGATGACTGTAGTCATATTTTATAACATGCATGTAATTTTCCCAGCGTTAAGTATTTTAATTTTCAATGCACAGTGTTCTAAAACTTTATTGACATTCAGCACCTGGTAAAATGATGATCCTCTGATCCTCAATACCCTAAATATAACATCCTTAAGTTTTACATCCCAAAAGAACTTTTTTTGGGGGGAGGTGGCAGTTGTTGAATGAAATTCATGAAAACTTCAGATGCCTTATGTGCATAAGCACCACGAGACTGTAGAGTTTAACATAGATTTCTGAGCACATGAATAGTTCCCCGTGAATATTTGAGTTCAAACAAATGATTAGAACAAGTCCTTAATTCTGTGTTGTACTTAACTTTATTAAGATGAAGATATTTTGTTTTTACATAATTTCCTATTCTTATTAAAGAAATTTTTTCACCATAGCTCTTAATAGGCTTACAACGACAACTCAAAATGCCCTCAAATCCTCTCCAGATGCATACTGTTTTTTCCACTGGTTGCTCACCTATTGAGATCAGTGTTTTCCTATCAGTTTAGGGGAGACAGACTGTCTGGTGTGAGCAGGTGATCATTATCTACTGTCCTCAGCGGACAGACAGGCCTGGTGTTCATGCCTCACTGTATGTGGGTGGTATGCTGGGCTCTGATACCTGCACTCTTCATACTTCTGCGCCTGGAAAACCCCGGCCATCACGTGCCTCAGAGCTAAAACAATGTGGGAGGCTGTAAAAAGGCAACCTGTAACAGGTTACAAATCTATGCAAATATATATATATATATATATATATAGATAGATAGATAGATAGATAGATAGATAGATGTGTGTGTGTTTGTGTGTGTGTGTTATTGTGAGGTCTTATTTTACAGCATGTTTAATGTTTTTCATACCTCTGCACTTATTAGTTCAATGACAATCAACTCTATAAGTTATATTAGGTGGGATATATGTATTTAAATGAGAGTATTAACTTAAGTGGGTTGAGGTAGTTTTTTGATAACTGCCTTAAAGGTACTAAAAAACCAGATATATATTACTGTGTAAATACTAAACTGCAATACTAACTGGGCAATAATTATGCAAGCTCTATATCTTAC